>JAQGAR010000113.1:0-24306 GCA_034697865.1 Oribatida sp. | reverse complement strand
TAGAATGTCAAACATTAGTGAAACTTCTCTGAGAGGAAGCCGTAAAATCGCAAAATTGTGTTCACTTGTGTTCAACACTTCATTTATTCCCAAATAATGAGCTCTCACTCAAAACCAGTTAGTTTTTTATTCGGAACAATTGATCAAGGAAAGCTTAATATAACTTTTATAACATTTTGCTTATTTACAAACTACTGGAAACTGTTTAATCAAACAGTAAGGAAACACTGCATATGACTTATGATTCATTTATTATGAATTCACACTTATCTTCTATTTTCTGGAGAAAATATTTGTTCAATGAAAGTGATTAGCTTGGTCCACTCAAATGAATTGCTATCTCTTATTGTCGTCTCATTTGATTATTAAATCAATAAAATCATTGCATAATATACTAATTTAGTAGTGTGCATATGGATGAGTAGTGGGACACACGTGCATCTATTGAGTTGCGATCACTACGAATGAGTGGTCCCAGACTTAACCCTAACTCTATGCACTCCATTCTTTAAAATACAAAACATATTGAAACGAATTGAGTATAAATTTGAATCGAGTGTTGGCATCAAATATAGACCAAATCAGACATAACTATTGAGTCACATATTATAAGGCTTTTTATAAGAGACAGAACTCACTCTTTTTGTGTTCTCACACTTGCGTTCATTGCAATAAAAAGCAAACTTTCCTACCATTCTATCTGTCCTAACCTTTTGAAGTTTTTGCTCGGTTTGGTCGGAGAATCCTTTTTGTAGTGCAAAAAATTGCTGCGCCAACAGCGCTAACGTATGTGACATCTGCATCATTTCATGCTTAAAGAGATTGAGACTCAGGTTTACAAATGACAATTGGTTTGGTTCACAATTTTTATCATTTTTCATGAGATCTATTCTCGAAAAAATAGTTTGGAAATAGACTTCAGTCTTATTCATTATATTCAGTGATATTCAGAGAGATTTCAGTGGCTTTTAGTTGAGTTCACCTGCATTTGCGCCCAACTATTTGTATGGACTAAAAGAAACTGTTGTTCCGTCGATAAGTTGAAAAGGTTTATATTCATACAATAGGATGAGCCCATAAATCCTAATTTGCATATAGGGTGCAAACAGTGTAGTGGATCAGCACAGCCTCCTCTGACAATAGAATCGATTTGAATACCAGCTGAGAATTGTCAGCCAAAACACTATATTCTAACTCAATATCCAAAAACCCAAAACGAGTAATATTTTTGGGTCCAATTCGTTCCTCAATTTTAATATTTTCAATGAATTTCTATCAAAAGAACAATAGTTTGGTTTTGAAGCTAATTTTCGTCGTATGAATTCATTGAGTACCTGAAGAAGATGTCGAGTATTTTCCATTCATTCAATAGTTTGAAGAATAGTAACAATAAAAGAGTCGTTTGCGTGAAAATCGAGTGCTGTATCTCTAATGCGATAATTCTGTATTAGTTTTTGCAATGAAAACACACAACCATTATGTGAATGAAATGTTTTTTATTTTTGTAAGACCATCACAAATGACTATTGGGTCCACAACTGTCCCAACTAATGGTGATCCGCATCCGGTGTTCATTTGATTCGTATAATTTTCTTTTGGTATTGAAAGAGTTGTATATTAAATGACAATCAAAATGTGTTGAATCAAACAAATGAAGACAATCTTGAGATGCATTGAAGCAAACATTTATGTTCTGTGAGATCTCAAAGATTCACATTTGCTTTAATTCTGAGACAATTATTCTTTGTTTTCATACATAAATCAACTAAATTTACTTTTTATTATATATTTATATTTTTACAATACTTTTATTTACAGTTTCAGAGATATATTAAGTATTATTAGAAATATAAAAAAGAGAACAGAATTAAGTTTTTTTTCAAATGTCTTTCAGAGAAAAGAATGAATGCATCGCTAAAAAGAGACAGAGTTTTGCTTTAAAGCAATGTTTCAAAAAATAGGAACTCATTTGAGATCATGTCTATGAAAAACGGGTTTATGTGAGAGTACCTGACATTTCGAAAAGCATTAAAAGTATTTCTGAAACATTAATCGAATAAACATTTTATAAGATATCACATAATGTTTTACAATCATTTAATGAGAGCTATAATACAATTTCCATAATAACACACATCTCTTGAAATACCAATATTTTTGTTGTTTTGAAAAATAAATATTGCGATCCATTTGTTCACTACGAGAGAGCACAGTCTGTAAGCTATAGCGCATCCATTCGTCTTTCGTAAGCACCGGTGGGTTCGTCTTTCAACTCTTGCGATGTGATTTTCATTGTTCTAGGGCAATCGACATATTCGCCAATAATTGTCAATTGCTGGCAGAACCGGCTCTCTCTGGGCTCAGTTCTGTCTGATGTTTCTTTCGTAACTAAAAATGCAAATACATTTCAATTAATTGATTTGATAAAAGCTTTTGATGTTTGAGCAAAAAACATACGAATAGAAAAATTCGATGAAAACTTTGAAATTTAATAATAGACTCGTAATATGTTTTTTAAATGTTTTGATTGGAACTAAGATATCGTTGACTCGAAGGCATCGCTAAATAATTTCCAATTCAATGACTGATTAATATAAACAAATTTGATTCGAAACAAAATTAAAAGCCAATGCTTTAAAGTAAAGTGACTTTGAATATTGTGGTCGACTTATAACACAATATCTAAACTTCTTATAAATCTTTGTCTAATTATAAGTTGTGTTGCAATCGATTCAATCAATCACTATATGTCTGACATTTAAATTCGAGATTAATATTTCATTAATGGTTTTCAAAGAAAAACTGATTTGCAATTGCATTGAATGCGATGTTAAAAATGTTTTAAGCATTGGATGTGTCGCGCATTAAATCGCTTTTAGTATTTGATTGTTAACAGTGTTTGAGTAACATTTTTATCCTACAATTAGATACTGTCGTCGAGTTAACGGCGTTACATAAAACCCGTAATTATATGAAATGACAAACTAATAAGCTTGAAATGATGGCTCGACAACCCAACCCCGTTGTCTGGTCGCGTGCAAAGGCACAGCACCGACACTGGCCGATCAATGGAGGCCGTGTGTCACTAAATGCGAAAGTGCATATTTAGTTGTGTCGAACCCCTAAAACTCTGACATACAGTTTACTTGAGAATAATCACTAGTTTGACACTGTTTATATCACTGCCACTACAACCAATAGTCTCCCAACACTTCTTTTTTGTGACAATCGCTCATTTGGCTCAATATTTCAATCAAATTTTCCTCTCAATTCCCTCCTCTATTGAGTCAGTGCTCGACTGAGTCCCTCACATCCATTCCGACTCCTATTAATGCTAAGTTCAATATATGAAATACGATTGCGAACTCAAAACCAGTGCAGAGGAGAGTCGCAAAACAAAGAAAAGGGATTTTGAATTTTTATGATAAATCCGCACTTTTTTGGAGTAAAAACTCACAAATCGCCAGTGCGTGGGATGTGAGCCCAACAAACATTTTCGCTCACTATTTATAGCCAGAAATCTCTTCAAAATAAGGCACTTATTAGGGAAAAATGCAAAATTCTATTATAATTAGCTCTCATAGACTCATATACTTAGTATTTAACATTGAATACTATCGATAGTGTTTAATAGCATTAATTCTGGAGTTACCGAAAACATGGAATATATGGTAAAACTAATAAAAATTAAGGTTTTTTTTATTGAAGAAATGTGGGAAAAATTAGTGAACACCTCCTGATGTGTGCGTGTCGTTTGGCTGCTCTGATCTCCTTTGAAATTATTTTCAAATTCAATATAACAGATATACTTGAAATAAATAGAGAGATTATATTTGAGTGAATCCATACAATTGTGTGTAACAGTAATTGTGGACAAAAGTAGAGAAACACATGAAAAACATAAGTTTTTTGAATAGAGAATAATAAATATGAAGTAATATATTTGATTGAAAATTATATGTTTGCGTTTTATTTGCCATTATTTTCAAAAATATAATAACAATAAGTATTGCTTTCTTTTCCCACGAAAACCCAACCGACAGTATGTTGGAGGTAGTGCTGGAGTGGTCACTAAGACTTGTCAGGTGTATCACAAGTGCTATTCTAAGCAAAACATTACTGATCCTCACATTACATAAGTATTGGACGGTTCGCACGCCAACACTCATCAAATCAAAAGCTTGAGCCGACAGTACCGACAGCATAGCAGCTGGAAAACGGTGCTCAGTAGCACTGATACTGTTTTTGCTAAGTTATGTCGCGTGTCGGCACAGATACGGCACATATTCGACAAGTTTTTTAGAAACAAATTAGAAAATGTCTTTTGCTCAACAGCTGTACACATATGGACAGTGGGTCTGTCTCTGTCTTCAGTCAATTATGTTTACAATCGGTTATGCGCTCTATTAAGCCGTTTGAAACCAAAGACACAAAAAGATTTCTTATCTACAAGTCTTCATTATTAAGCAAAAAGTTTAGTTTTTCTGCTATTCATTGAAAATAGTGATCGAAAGCTCACCTCTGCTTCCGCTTCAGCCTGTCTTTCCTGAGCTGCTTTGAAAATTCGCTGTCTTTCCTCGAGTTCCCTCATTCTAGAGTTATACCGATCCATTTGTTCGCGAAGAATCGCTTCTTCAATAGCACCTCTCTCTTCATCATATTCGAGGCATGCAACTCCATCGAGTCTTTCCAGGTCGAGCCAACCTCTCCATCGAACACAAACTCCGTTCATTATCATGGTGCATTTGATATGAACCTGTATTTCAATAAGAGATACAAATGTTTAGTTAACAATAAATTCAAATTTAAATTCTTTTATTTCTATTAAATATTATTTCCAAACCTTTAAAGCATTGAATTATATATTTAAAAAAAACCTTTATTACTGTTTTGACATAAATTTGAAATTAGTTTACGTTTAGATTGATTGCTAATATGAACTGAGAAATTGTTTGGGAAATATGGATCTCCCGAATAAACATAATTCATAAGTATAAACATCTTATTTAAAATATGAGATCAAATGAGTTGACAAAAATGGAAATCTTATGCTTTGATCTGAAGTGGGAAAGAAGAGAATTATTCTATGCCTTTGATTTTCGAGTTTATTCTCGAAGACATGTTTCGTGAAAATCAATGGAAAAGTGAATTCAGTATAAGAGCACTGAGTTATTGAAGTTTTTGAGCGTCAAATAGAATGGAGTTCATGTAATGCGTTGAGTACTTCTTTCTTGTGCTGCAATTTAGTGGTGCGGATATGGCTCATGATCTTCTCATCATTATCTAAGCCTGACTTTTGTTTTATTAGTATTCGGAGCACTTTTATACGTATGAGTCGTTATAAACCTTATGATTAAGTTTTGTCGCTTTGCCTCTGCTTTCGATTCCTAACAGTTTTTCGTTAATATTTCGCCAATTTTTAAGCCATTTTCCTCTGGAGTTCAACGAATCATTCAAAGTAGGATTGCGTAAAAGTGAACATTGATTTTTATACACAAGTCTTTTCAAGCATCTCATTGAGACGTCTGCCACCACTTATTACCACAATATTTAATGAGTTATTTCCCAACATTTGATTTTCTATTTCTAGTATAGCATTTGAGATTTGTCTCAATGTTTTCAATTCTAACAATTGACTCAACAAATGAATGATTCAAAGGAACTTCGATTCGAGTCATTGAGTAGTTTCTCAAGAATTGCAATAACCAAACACTGAATCCATTCAATTTATAAAGAATTTGATTGAATTACAAATTTGTTTAAATAAAACAATGAAAACTACAAAACAGTATTAAGAGAGAGAGAATTGAAAAATTATTCTTTGTTTGAAATCATAAAAGCGTTTTTCAGTTATGTAAGGAAAGACTTGGACCTAAAATTATGTTCATTTTGTTTGCGGAGAAACACATTTTTCTCTATATTATGTATTTTGAGTCGCGTGTTGTCGGTATTAAGTAAATCAGTGAAGCATTGATGGCATCATTAAGTGAAACGAACAGAAGTACCAGAATTATAATCAAAGTCATTCTTGTGTGCATTTTATATACGATATCAATACTAAGCCTTCAAATGTTTTATACTTTTTATTGTCGTTTCAAAAGCGTTATAAAAGATATCTTCAATTCATTTGCGAATCACGTCTTTATTCTATAGATAGTATTTTGGTATATATTGATGGGCACCGCATAGGCTTTTGCCATTTGCCGCATTGTGGCACAGACTGCTTCGCGGATATACCACTCGAAGAAGGATCGAATTGTCATGACAACACTCCTCTTCTCTCCTCATAAGAGCATACAATCATCCAAATGGAGGCAAAGAAGATGGGATTCCGTCGATCAAACCTCTGGTACTCTCTTCACAGTCTTAATAACACACAGTTTTGTAGAATGCATTCCCTTTTGAGCGGCTTTTACACTAATTTTATTGATCTCTTCTCTACTCTCACTCTAACAGTGCTTTCGTTTACTTTCTTATTATTTTCCGAACCAAAGCTCTCAACATATATAAAGTCGGCGAACAATTGGCCAAATCTGTGACATTACGGCACAAAACAAAGAACAAAACTTGACTCCAATTGAATCAAAATTTTAAAAACATGAAAACAATTTTACAAACGTTTCGAAATTAAATTCATTTTATGAGTTCATAGGTTTGGTATAAAAAAAATAAACTCTTATTTATTATTTGGTTTTTAAAAAGTTTACAAATAAATCGAAAACAGACTCAACATTTTGTGAACATCAAAGCAATCCTTCAGAAGATATTCAAAACATGGGTGAAATTCAGGGAAAAGAATGCAAATGAATAATATCTAATTTGTATGCATTCAATCGCATATTTAAACTCTTCGATACTAATGTTTATGCGTTTTCTGAATAATATCATAATTGATGTGCTGAGAGAGGTATTGCTCATTCTGTGCTCCATAAATATGTTAAATTGCATTTATTAGGAATAATTGCACGAATGAAATGTCAAAAGAGAGGGCTTAAAGAACGGATGCTCTATTGTCGAGCAGAGTACAGCCGAATAGATGTGTGTCGGTCTTAAACCTAACTCTGGTTAGAAGACGGGCTGTGATATAACTTTGGGATTTACATATCTGTGCTGGGATACGCCCAAATGTGTCCTCAGATATCACACAATCAGTTCCTAACTTGCAGGGGATTTGTCTCTATGGAAACCACTCATATCAGTGATGCCCGACTTATATAGAAAGTATAGGCAATGCCTTTGACACGCGTTTGCCTTTGAATGAATGGATGCACTTTCGGTATAAGTGATGCCTAACATCCAAAAAAGCGAATGAAATAGTGATGCCAAGGGAAAGACACGCTTCACAACAGATATGAGTCTGTTGTTTGCCGGCAAAGAAGGACAAGAGGGTCAATAGGATGACATACCATTTATATGCCGGTCTCTAATGTGAATTTGATTGCAGGCATCAAACATATGATATTCGTTGAAATATATCTAATAGTTATGAGTTTAGTTATAGTTTGCGATACGCTCTTACATTCATAATAATAATTGTCACAAAAACAACGAAAATACTATATTTTCAATAAAATCATACAAATTCTATCTATTTTTTCATTTAACCTTAAATTTTAGAACCTTAGAATCTATTTCAATTGATTGGATATTTTAGGAATCTTTCACTTTCTGAATAGATTGAGTGAAAATTGAATATTAATGATATCGATCAAAGTTTTATGTAATTAATATTCTCAAACTTATTAATCAAGTAATTTGAATGTCAATTAACGCATAGATTATGCAAAAACTTTAAATTGGATTTCCTCTTAAGGCTATATTCTGTTCAATATATTCAAATATATTTCACATAAAGTCGTGACACAAATATATAACCATTACATGAAATCTTTTTTCAAGAATATATATTTGTAACTAAATATATACATGTATAAAGGGATTAATAATAATTTTGTTGAAAATCGCTAATAATAATCATTTTTGATCCATTTGAAAATCAAAGAATGGATGGGATCTCAAAATAATTGCAATTTTGGGATAACTTTTCGATACTAATCAATGCAATGAAAATATTTATGAATATTTAGATTTTGGCGAATAGTTGAATAATATTGCAATCAATTGTTTAACAAAAGTGAATATAAATGAAAATTTGTTATTCTATTTGTTGATTGCGTGCACTACAAGTGAGGCCCGAATTCAGGCCTGAGTGCGGCTAATATGTGCGACCACCGGCTCATACCAATCTAACCAATTTTTGAGTCTAAAGCGAAAATCACTTTTAAAACATTTTGTGACTGAGTTAAAACACAGGTCGGCTATAATAGGAGTGCCATCTGAGCAGTTAAACGAACCAATGCTATAATGGTTGTGATGAATAAATTGCAATTTAGATTAGTTCTGCTAACTCTACACTAATTACTGTTGCAATTATGGCCCATATATTTCAATTTGAGTCATAATATACCGATACAGTCGTTACATAAGAGATGCAAAGGCAACTCAACACAACACCTGCCGGTCTGTTGCCATCAAACTAATCGTTATTCAGATTCGGTATTAACGACATTCATATTCAAAACATATGGAAAGCGTTAATTGAGAAAATGTTTGGCGACAAAAGTATTTCCCAAAATATCGATATAATTAAGTTTTGTTATACAAATCAAACAATTCTAATGAATAGTTTAATAGTTTGTTCTTTCAATCGATTGATACTAATGTTTCCTTTAATTCATTGATAATTTATTTATAATTATTATTCATTATTTGCACTGAATTTTGATGAATAGAAATTCAAATCAAACGATAACTTAAAGCAAATCATTTAATCAAACAATTATTTACATAATGTTTTGATTGACAAAAGAAAATCAGTTGAAAGCAGGTGTCAGAGAGTGGACTCAAAAAATATAAAATTTGGTCCCAGAATTCAAAGAGTTTTGACGACACAAAAATTGTTTGTTTGCAAATGTTGTGAGTTTTAGATCACAAGTGTTGACATTAAATGTAATTAAAACATATTAAAGCAAATGTTCCAGAGTTCAAAAACAGTTAAATTATGGGAAATTAAATTATTGTGCATATTCTCAGATTCCCAGTCATAAGTGAAAAATGTTGGCACAGAGTCTGTGCTCAAAACATTCTTCAAATATAAACATAGCGCTGAATATGTGGCCTCTCGGCTATACTCTCATACATTTGTTAAATGATTTAATTGCTGTACATATTGTTGTTTGCAGTCAAGAGTCGACTGGAGATGAGCTGAAGTAATATTATAGCAGAGATGACCCACTATTGGCATCACTGACACCACTGCTATCCATTCCCATATAAATAGCAATTTTAAGAGTTGGGTTAAGTTTATGGTTTCGACGACGATCTCACTCTGTGTGACTCTCAATGCCTGTGCAATGTCTGAGCTATGCCTGAGATGAGACCCCCGTTGAATACACTCCTTATTATAACTCGAAACAAATACATTTTATGGCACCGTTTTAGCCGTTTTGCAGTATTAGCAGGTGTCGGTTCGTCGCTCCTCTTTGATCACTCCACAGATACCACTCATCTTCAGCTCAAATCTCACCAATCAGTGGCACTGATTTTCTGCCAACACAGAAAACTTGTCAGAGATGTCCAGAATATTCTGCTCTATTGATCTTATGGTAACTTCCAATGCAAGCGAGTATTCGGTTACAAATTGAAAAGCATTGCCATCACTACCAGAGCTGCTCTGGTCTTCGAGCGGCGGCACTATCTTTATTGGACTGAAACAGCGCCGGAAGGAATGCCATAAATGCCAACGCTGTGTAGGAGTGATTCAGTTTATATTTAAAGAAATACTTTCTCTGGTTTTACCACATTTTCAAATGAGTTAACATTTGCTTTAAATTGTATTCAATGGTATTCCACACAAAAACCATTGAAACTTATTTTGAAACCAGAAACTGATAATAAGTTTGAAATATTCGGTAGAATAAGAAATAAATTAAATGTAAATAAATTCAAATCAAACGGTAAGTCGAGAGTCAAGTTTGAGAACATGAGAAAAGATGGTCTGAAGTTCCCTAAAACGGCTAATTTGTTCCGTTATTATAAATGGTTTGGTGTTTAATCATAATCTTCACTATTTAGTTGTCAGACATTTATTCTGTGTTCTCACAAATCATGCATTGCTATCATGTATTCCAACCTATCATTTGAATGAGAATTTGATGTATTGTTTCATTCATACCATTCATTGAGTTAACTGTTTAATGACAATCGTTAGTTGTGTGCAAAGAGAATACCATTTCATAGCTATTTTCCATTTGCAGTTATCTCTGGGCACTGGTATAAGAAGTGCCCGCACCTGACGCATACTTTAAGTAAAAATTTTTAAGGGCTCGAACTTTAATTATAGCCCTTATGGCTGATGGATACGTTCATAAGAGCACAGAACAGTTGAGAACAACGACTAATTTAGGCATAAATACTGTGAATGCTGTGAATGTTGTGATCGCCAGCTTATTATCCTCTGAGTCCAGTCCTAGACTCTCACAAAACCAGATTATTGTGCAATTGTTTAGAGTTGGTTCTGACTTAAATCTATTAACTGCTATCACAGTCTGATGTATGCCTTAAATAGCATGAATGCCACCTGTTTTTCGCATACATCAGACCGATGTGTGTGTGCCGTAAGTTTGCTATTTGCACTTTTCTGGTAGTGCTAGTGCTAATGAGCACTGGTTACGCGCTATTGACAATACGTGTTCCGATCCCTTATTAACTGAAATACTCATAAACTATACATCATTTGTCTGAGATATGAGATGAGTGACACAACATTATCTAAAGTCGCATCAAAACGAATATATTGCCGATCAGTTCAAAGCATTTGTTCAGATCTGATGCCTTTGCCTTTGAATAACCGATTGATCGATAGTGCGTTCCTTTAAATTATCGCTTATTATTCTTCAATACTCTTTCGACTCATTCTGAGTTCAAACTTACAAATAATAAGTATTGACTTAATTAAAGAACCAAAACATTAATTCTTTTCCATCTGAAGAGTAAATTCAAGTAAAAGAAGAATATCTAACAAATCAGACCTTCCTCTTTGTATTGAGGCAAATTCTGTGCGCTCGTCAGTCGAGTGCACATTAGAATAAGGCATTTGGCTCTTAACCATACAATAAATATTCTATCATTAGTTATATCTAATAAGTTATTGTGCAGTCTCTGGAAAATATTCACTGAAACCTTCTGGTGCTGGCGATGCTCTTTGAATACTAACTAAGCATGAGATACTGCACTTCCACAAAGAATAAGTTTAAAATAGTTTGTAATGTAAAGACCATAATTTGCATTAACACAAGTGTTTGAATTGTTTTTGGAAAGGCTTTAATCTAAGAGCGACGCGACTCATATTCAATCAAAACAAATGTTTTGTTTGAGAATTCAATTATAAAATAATGAAGAAATTCAATGCTTTCTATTTGGATAACCAATAAATTTATTGAATAATCGAAGAAAAGTCGCTTACCTTTCCCTGTTCTTTATCGAAATCACAGCCTTCACTGTATCCATTAGTGCAGGGACTGAACATAAGTTGTAAATTAGTGCCGGTCGCTATAAAGGCCTGAAAATGAGCAAAAGGAACAAATTTGAAATAAAAAAACCAAATTAAATGTATTTAAGGCTCAGCAAAGATATTATTTATGAGTGTTTTGTCTGCCTTTTGCTAACACTAAGTGAACCAGTGATTCATACGGTTAGGGCCGGCAACTGATATTCCAAGATCTATCATCACAGGTAGAACTCATAGTCTTGCTTTGTTTCGTTCATTTGGAGTCCGATATAATTGTGGCCGAACCCTAACCCACGCGCCTTTGATTATAGACTAACGAGTTATGTGTAGCAATGTTTTACTTCAATTACTTTTTTAGCCACAGATTAGTTATGAGGGGGTCGAGAGTAAAGGCAGGAAATACACATTACTCTAGTCTGCTCCTCGCATAACTTTTTTTTATTTAAGATAATAAAACATTTTGAAAATTAACAAAAACTGCAGTGTTTTGCACTGTTAGACATCGCTAGAGATGTGGCAAACATTGCAATTATGATTAAAATATGATACGACTCGCACTAGACTTTCTAAGGTTTGCCCTCACTTATTAGGATATGAAGGATATGGATGAGCCCAAACCACCACTACTATTACCACCAACACCGCAGTAAATAAGCCAGACAAATAATTGTGTATTACGTTTATGTTACAAATACGTATCGTATTTCCTTAGCACTGGATGTCTGCGCTCATCATATCTAGGCTTTGCTTTTGTCGGTAAAACAAATGCAATGTTTTATTTTCAAACATTTTTCAGGAAAACATAACATTCTTTGCATTCAAAAGTAGAGAATGTTCTTTAGGCCAGAATTCTGATCAGAATAAATTTAGGAAAAATGAACGGCTTTAACACTTACCGCTTCTGTATGTCCTTCTCGAACCCCATTTTGGAATCTAATTTGTCGTTCTTCTAGCGGTCGATCGCGATAACCCGTAAATCTCACCTAGAACAGAGGAATAATTGTTTTGAGATTCAGTGGACACAAATCAAGAATAAAGATGTGATGTATAGTTGTGAGCACACACCTCACTCTCTCGCGACAAACGCCTAAACAGTTCGTCGGACTCGAATTTTGACTTCTGGTCGGTGACAACCCGTGGCATTTTGAAGATGAATCTTGGTAATTGTTCAAAGATAGTGGGTGTCTCGAAGGGCAACATTGTTGTGGTGTTTGTGAGCACAGGAGTCAAATGAATCACTTATTTGTTGACTTATTTACACAAATGTCTAAATCTGTTATTCACTGAAATACTGAAATGACATCACTTTGAATGCAAAGACTTCTGATGTCTTGTGTTTTGACAAAAGAGGCGAAGTGTCTGTCAAAGAAAAATCTATCAGTTTGTGGCGATGCGGGTCGGCCACAAAAAGTTGCCACTACTACCAAAGTGCAAGCTCTTAGTCTGGCTTCCCATTGGACCACCAGTTCATCAGCAGTTACCACTTCGCGGAACAGCATTACCCCAAACCAACGATAACCCATATATTGGTTGTGCGGATTGGACCTCAGGGGCAAATGGGGCGGGTGTGTGCTGTTCTTCACTTAAAGCGGTGCTGCCGGAGCGCATGCGGTGCCAAATATTTTCATATGGATTGCAATCTTATGAAATGGTGTATATTTGTTGATACTTCAGATACTAAGCCTAATGTTTACTTCACAATTGATTACCTCTTGTTTGACAAGAGTTCTGTTTGCACACAACACACCAGTCCTCACAACTCAGTCATACAATTCCTAATTGTAAGACTCGGCAAAAGCTTTTTTAACAGAAGCTCTTCTCCTCCGCACACTTCGATTAGCGCTAATGTCAGGCGTTTGACAGCATTGACAACACTTTTAAATACAACACAACTCAAGTCTGTAATTCTTTTGCATTCGCCGCAAGCGATTATGTGATTGCACTGATTGTACACCTGCCAGACCACTGCCACAGCACAGCCACACCACTACCTCGAGTTAACACTCGCTCTCATATTAAATAATTTTTAATATAATTGTGAGAGAAAAACATCTCACTCTACCCTCTCTCTACCCTCACTCTACTCTACACTTACTCTACAATTTCTCAATGATTTGTGGTCTTCGCTAACAAATGAATCCCAAAATAACAGATCAAAGACTATATTTACAAATTATTAATACATTCAAAGCATTCCTTTCCAATAATTTCTTCTTAACTGAGAAAATCAGTGAACTTCTGTTAAACTAATCAAATGATGAAAAAATGATATCAATTGAAAACATTAAACCAAATAAAAGTGATTATCTCTTCCACAGCGTCACGAAAATTATAACCAATTATTGTATAATATTTTTCATTCCCTAATATTTATATCATTTCTAAATCCACTGATTCTTATCGATTCAAAATTTAAATAATAAATTCATTATTAAAGCCACAAATACTTAATAAGATGAATTATTACTCAATTGTTGCTTCAATATTATTAATAATCTTAAGTAGCAGCTCTAACAATCAGTATCAGCATCATTTGAATAACTACTGTAAAATCGGTCTTGTTCAGAGGAAATGCAGCATCTTACTCGTAGGGCTATTTTAAGTATTTCAATGGATTTTTTGCGTTACCCACAATAACCCTGTTGTCAACGAAGAACATTGAATTTCTACCGAAAAAATGATTGCAGTGAATATTAGTCAAATCTGATTATAGACTGACTAATAATTTAAAGCTTTAGTCGAAAGAAAATGAAAAAGTGAATGACATTAGTGTTTGAATGTATGGGAAAAGCGATAATTCGGTGCAAATTTAGTTTTCACTTTTGTTCTCTTTTGTGTTTCATTAGATATGGAGTATTGTAGTGTAGTGTGAGCTTTAATAGTCGCGTGTCTCATGTTTTGTCTATTTTGTCTATTCTGTGCCAATTTAAGGGTTCGTCCAATTTTTTTGATTGAAAGTCAGAATAGTTTTTAGTCACTAATAGAGCTGTAACCGTGAGCCCAAACATAGGGCCTGAATGTCATACAAAATGGTAAACTTTTAATCCAGTCCAAGGCATGTCCAAGTCTTCTTTTGTGCCAACCCCTCCCCCTTTTTGCACGCTTCATAACACACAAAGCTTCAGTTTTGTAAAGTAAGTGAAGCACAAGAGAGAGCACAGAGTGAGCTCAGAGTCATATTATTCAATTGAAGCCTACTTTCAATACAATTCTGTCAAACAGTGCAATGCGTTCACAGCATTGACTGCTTTTATGCTCAAAAGCACATATGTTTGGATCCTTTTGATGCTCTTATTTTATTATTCAATATTATTATTATATTACTATAACTGCAGGTCTTCTCATTTCTTCTGATTTCTCTTTCAATCACTTGTGAGTACTGTCTTCACAATCAAAAAGCATATCAAATAAGTTATTTCCAAAAATAAACACATGTGTGTTGTGTCGGTATGTGTCAGAAAGCGATTCCCGTTTCCAATATTGTTATTCTTATCGATCCATTGCTTTATTCTTACTATTTATTGAATTTTGAGTCAAAAAATAGTTCCATTCTTATCATAAACTGTTATTTTGTGCAGACATTCACTCAAAAGGTAAAGTTTGACATATTTTATCACCGTGTCAATCAATGTTTGCCTCTTTTGGTTCACATTCTCTCCTCTAAACATTTCTATTGTATCCCAAAATAATAAGTATTGTACTCTCAAAAAGTTGCAAAAATATCCATTTCCAGAATCAAATCAACCTTTTTGACTGATTCTCTCTCTCTCTCTCTCTCTCTCTCTCTCTCTCTCTCTCCCGACAAAAACCGCAAGTCTTAGTCACCCGAAATGGCATCGAATGAGAGCCAGTTTTCATGAGATCAGTTCAAAACAGAGTAGAGTGGAAGAGCGGAGAAGTGATGAATCATTAACTCGGTTCGAGTCTCGAAAACACAAATGGCTTTCAATATTTCAGGCAAAACATTGGAGTATAGTATAAATTCAATCGTATTATTGATTTTTGCGTCCATTTTGTGGGATATTCTCAAATATACTTAAGAGAAAAATTCATATAAGAATTGAAAATATTAACTTAATTGTCACCAAATTAAGAGAATATAACACTTAATGCTAAGTATAACACTATATTTGTAATTAATCAAGTATTTATCAGTTAAATATTTAATTTTATTGGAATACTTGTATTTCTGGCATTATTTTGAGAAAACTATTGTTAAATTGATTACTTGGTTGGTAAACCCTAACATGCACAAACTGAAAGTAAGTCATTGTAAAGAATTGTTGAAAGAAAAGGCACCAGAATGTTTTAAATAAAGAATTCGAGTGTATTTAATTGATATCTTCTCATTTAAAAGCGAGAGTCAGAGCAACAAAATAATGAGGTCTTAATGTATAGTTTGAATTGAATGACACTTAAAGTCCATTATTTAAGTATTTATTATTCACGACTATATTTACGCCAAAAGGCAGTCACTCGAACGACAGTCTTTTCCCGCTTTTGTTCTGTTCTTCTTTTTATAATTAAAGATTATTTTCAAACAGAATTTATTGGCAAAGATTTAGTGATAAGATATTCGAAGGAAAAAGATTTTTCTTTAAAAAACTTGAAAATAATAATTATATTTTATACTTAGAGGGCATAAAAAGTTCACTTAAAACAATAGTTCGATTCAATAAACACTCAAATATTTAGTTCTTTATTTAAGACTCACAAAAATTATAGTCTTTCGAGTGTTTTAACACTTTTCCACCGCAAAGACATTTAGAATAATAGAAATTTTCTTAAAGTACTTTCATTTGGTTTTCATTATTTTTGGTTTTATTTTTAGTACTAATCAATGGGTCAGCAAATAAACCGATAACCAAAACGAAAATTATATGCTTTAAAAGTTTTAAAGTGAAGACTCAATGATTTATTTGGTCCCTAACTCTGAAGGTCAGCGACAGAACGGACTCAATTGCACTTAACCAGAGAATGGGTGCCCAAAAAGAGTTCGGTTCCTATTCAGGCCTAATGGAGCCGATGATCGGAGCGATACACCTCAAGACCTTAAGCCACGCGCCTCAATGACCTACAGGCTCATGGCTGGTCTGGCTGGTCCTCACAAACACTGGCAACACAAGACTTTAGTCGAGATTTTGATAAATAAAACAATGGATTGTCGTAAGTGTGGGCATGACGTGCCTTCTTTGCGAGCCATACCTTTCCTTTGTTTTTTGTTAATAACAGAGCTGACCGCAGATCAGACCGGAGAGCCGCTAATTAGCGTAGGAATCATTAGAACAACACCTTAAATATCAACACAGGTTTTGCATATATACTCCTTGCGCTCACTTTTTTGCGAATAATAAGTTCACTTAAATATTCAATTCAAGTGAACAAACATTCCTTTTGAGGCCTCTCTGAATATATTTTGGTTTTGTGGCCAAAAACCTGAAATTAATTCTTCAAAAGTTTTTCCATAAAAACAAAAGAATAAGAATCAAAATGTTTATTAACTTAATATGAATTATATGAATGAAAACCAGAGAAAGTGTTAATTAATTCGGAACATAATGTTGTGGTTCACCTTAAATATAGTCGTGATTCCCGTGTGAGTCAAGTGAACAGAATATCTGAGTCCTACGAGAATTGTAAGTGGATATAATCTCCAAAGACATCCGGTCAGAGAAGATAATGGTCTAATTGTTTGAGTCACTGTTGCAGATCACCGCCTAATAAATGTCTTATCACTGGTTATTGTCTTTTTGTGGCTTAAATTAACATTTGTTGAGCAGTTGAGCGTTTATTTTCATTTTCTTAAAATTGCTTTCGTCTCTCATTTTAATTATTGCTATTATTTTGGATTTTAAGTCAAATTAAGGTTCAAATGATTTTTGTTTTTAAAAAATCTCTAAAAAAGTTAGATTTGAAGGGAATTCCATCTCATCATTAAGGAGTTGTGTTTGAATAATAGGAATAACAAATTGATTAATGAAATGTTATTATATCTGAATTGAGAGTAAAATATTAAATAATTATAAATATGAAGACACGCGACACACGTTCGCATAGATTGGACCCAACTTTTTATCAGTGAATCCAACGCCAAATCACATCATTAATTTCAAAACTCAACAAAAGCTCTTTTGAACTCAGATTTGATGCCCAACTGCTGTGAAGTTTTTTCGTTGAAATTCTCGTTGTTTTGCCCCTCGTTTTAAAGCTGTGCCTCAATATTGTAAACTAATGTACAATATGTTGAAAACAGTATAATTAGTCTTCTGTCAGTGACCTAACGCTAAGCGCACCGTCTTATTATCTATTGATACCAGAATATATATATATATTTGTGCAATCTAATCAAACGATTCAATTGGAAGTTCACATTCTTTTTTAATGATGGCTCACATTATGTATATTGAGCTCAGCTTTTTGTAATCCACTCAAAATTTCCATATCTTTTATTGAAGTTTTGTCATTGACCCCATGACCCAAACCATTCTCTCTCTCTCTCTCTCTCTCTCTCTCTCTCTCTCTCTCTCTCTCTCTCTCTCTCTCTCTCTCTCAGCTCTTGTGAAGTGAAAGCGGTTGGAAATGAGTGTTTTGGAGCCTTTCTCACTCTGGTCTCATATTCTTTGATTGTGTCGCCAAACATTTGAGAGCTGTTCACAAATGAAAATATTCTCTAAAAAAGTTCTCAAATTGACAGTCATTTCAAGTCTGAACACAATGACATCCATTTATGTAATGCACTCAACACTATTTGAACAGAATTTTAAACCATTAATAGATGATATATCGGCTCTTTTTCTCGAGATTTGGTGTTAATATTGACGGAAATATGAACTTATTTTATAACGAGTTTCCCAAACAAATAATAAATGATTTGAAAGAAACAAAATTATAAAATAACTTTTATTACTACTCAAACAAATTAGAAAATTCTGAATACAAGCAAATAAGTTAATGAATTGAACGAGGAATTATTTTGTTGCTCAGCACTTGAAAGACATCAGATTTCATTGGAAAATATCCGAAATCAGAGTACACATACATCTGTAGGTTTAAAAAGAGAGGTTCGTTTGATTTGCTTTTTGTTAGTTTTCTTCGGGAGTAAAGCGCATAATAAATATGATTATCCGACTCTCCGATCATAACTATAGCCTGAAGTGAACTCAAAAATTTCTATTCATATTCCTCTGATTCCATAGAGTTATAGGTTTAGTTAGTTTTTAATCCGATTTAGTCAAAGCCATAAGGATTTGTCGAATATAATGGCGTTTCAGAAGTTTTCATACCATATAATAATTCATTATTTTGAAAGCAATTTTTTAAAACCCAAAACCGTTCATTCATTGCATTTCTACAGAAGAGCTCAACAGACATAAGAATTTTCAAAGATTTGCAGTTATTTTTCATTTAAGTTGAAAAATAAAATTGATTACTAATTTCGGATAATTATTGCAAATCGCCTTTTATTAGACTAGAAGTGAATACAAAACCATTTCATTAAAGACTTATTCGCTTTTGAGAAAATTCATTAATGAGATAATTTGAATTTCAAAATCGATAATTAATTGATTGTTCATTAATATGAGAATTACCAGGAGCACAGAATAACTTATTTTGTTTTATTAGTAAATTGTTTTGCAATAATAGGATATTTAGTGGAACCGATTCGACAAAACACAATCAATCAAAATAGCATTCAATGCCTTTAATTATAAGTTTTGTTTAAATATTATTCAAATTACTTATATTTAAAGTTAAAAATTGTTCAGACATTGGAAAGAATGAGGTTTTTTCCTATTAAGTACACGTAAACCAAAATAAGTATCAATAATGGAGTCATTAATTTAACGCATTTTGATTTTGTTTGTATTCAAACTTCTGGTTTTTTCCTGGTTCAAATCAATACTTTAATATAAAGAGGCAAAATAAAATCAAAATAAACCTTGAAATTATCTAGAAGTGATATTTTGTTATAAATTTTTCGAATGCTCATGATAATTTATAAATGAAAACATAGACAAACAATAATTGTTATGGAATGATCACAAATTGTCTACAATTTGAGGGATGAGTTCAGACTAACGTTCCAATAATTTGACAAAATGTGAAAATGCGGCCAAAAATAGTGATTAGAAGTTAGGAAAACAGTTTCAAAGATAACCATCAGTTGAAGAGTTTTAAACCGTAATAAAAGATACAAATATTCAAGTTCAAACTAAATATTCAGTTTCGTATTCCAAGATCTTATGTCACACAATGTCTGACACATCCGATGGAAAGGATGTGAATATCGGTTTTTAGACTATAAAGATTTCAATCAAACATTAGTTTGTTTAACAAAATTCTAAGAAAAGTCGAAAGACTTACAAATTTAAAAATCAATAAAAATTTATTTTGTTTTACTGTTTATATCAATTAAAATAATTTTAAAACAACTTATAAATGTTTGAGTCAATGATCTTTTAAACAAAATTTTCTTTTTTAAATAATCTAAAAAATAATCCGTGAGATTGTGTGGAAAGAAGAGCACATTTTTGTCATTTTATAGAAAAGTGCAAATATTTTCTAAAAATATTTCTTTAATTAACAGAAATTTGAAGAAATGTAAAGACATTTGCAGTGAAATGAATTTCTCGAATGAGTCGAAAGCGAAGGTCTTTTGAGAGCAAAGAATGGAGAATAAGGTCTCGAATAACACTTGAAATATAGCGACGATTTGAATGACAAACAATCACAACAAATAGGTTTTGTTGCACAGAATGGCAGTAAAAGACCACTCAGTGCTCATTCGGACACCAATTCTTAGCTCTTAAAAGCATTATATTTATATATGAATTATTTGAATGAATATCTTTATGAAATTTTCTTTTCTTTATGTTGGGTTACGACAAAGAATTGACGCTAAAATGTGTGAAGAAATTCGAGACACTTATGCTTCTACTCTCAACATTTAGTTTGGGAAATCTGAGTAAGCAATATAACCCAGATATGATTTGTCAATGATTGTGATCGCAGTGTTCAGTCAAATCAATTAGCAGTTGGACTCAAATTTTAACGAACAAAAGTAACGGCAAATATATTTCCAGAAATTAAAGATTTTGTCAATTGAACAAACATTACATAATAATAGGCGTACAGCCAGTGGACACGTGTCGGGTCTGCCGTATCTGTCGGTCTATATGTACTCACTATTGAAAAACAGAAAACAAATTCACAATATTTGAAAGGAATAGAAACACAAACACATAATAAACTGGAATATAGTTCTGATATTAAAATATTGTGTTTATTCAGTCGTGTTTCGGAATAAATTTTATTCAGTCGATTGAATCGAGTTTTTCACAAAACTATAGAATAGACACAGAATAGGAAAATTTCGAAAACTATTTAACATAATTAGGAGTCTTCCCATGAATGGAGTCAACACTGGGATTGAGATGTTCTGCCAATTATTTGCATTCAAAAGCAGAACAAAATTCAAAATAAAGTAATAGAGGAAAACATTGTTCTCATTGAAAGTTTTTGTGATTGACTTTTGACGACTTCATCCAATTGTTAGTCGAAATCATAATTCAAGGATAATATCAAAATCGGCGGTAATTTAGTGAAATTCGATTCCCATGTCGTGTTTGGTCTCAAATAAGGCACAAATTATTATATAATAAAAATAATTCTATTTTCTTGAATTTGAGTTCAATTATTTTGAACCTAAAAAAGTATCTTTTTTACAAGCAATTTGTCTGTCGCTGTCTTGAGATCTTATTTAAGAGCATATCTTTTGTTGAGATGAGCCAAACAGTCGGCGTCACTTCTCATATTTGTGATCTTTCAAAGCAATTCAGATAATTTCAATGTAAGACATATTTATTGAAGTGAATGGACAACATTTGTATTGATATGATTCGCAAATTATAGTAAATCATAAAATTGTTGTATTACTCATATCTTAGTTACAGAACATATGAAGTCCTATAGTAAGCCCACAATTGAAAACATTTAAATTCTTTGAATGTATGCCAATTGAAAAAAATGACGTAATAATCATAAAAATACCTTTTATTTGAGCCTAAGTTAAGTTAGGAATTAGAGCCCACTATTACTTTCACACAAAACAACTTTAAGCTCATGAATATGGATTGAATTAAATGAATTCCATTTTAAGGCAAAGAATAGAATATTATATATATTTAAAGAATTCTTATGAAAGTTGACTCAAAATTTTGATATTTTTATTTAAAAGATTATTGTATTATAAGTTTTGGCTTTTTATTGAAAAGGAAGAGAATTAGACAAACAGGGAATATATTATAAGATATTGAATGACAAACTGGGGTTTGGTTATCGTTGGCATCTTTTGAGACAATTTGTCAAAGCATTTAACGTCTCAATAAATGCAATACTCGGCATAACAGGTGGGACTGAGTCGAGTTGGTCAGAGGTCACCCCATACGGTAAGGGTTTGTTAGCTCACTGTCTATTCTATTTGCGCTGAAGTTGCATAGAAAGAGCTTAAACGAGGCACACATTCAGGTACACCTCTGAGGGAAGGCGTGACAATTGGATATCACAAGTGACACATTGGACCCAAATATTTGCTTACATTACCTGACATACTGTCGTGACAATCAATACACGATTATCGAGTGCTTTACTCTTCGATAATAGTCAACACATTTATTCAATTGTTGACTAAAACGCAAATAAATATAAGTTTAGTCAAATTTGTTGCACATTATTAGCGAATAATCCGATAAATGATTGCCTTTCAAACCATTGTTACCAAAAATAACGAATCGCCTAATTCTCGACTAGAATTGCATTCAAACTCTATTCCTATGAAATTACCTGTTGTTAGGTAATGCCAGGTGTATATTCCAGGTATAAATGCCAGGTATTCATATCAGACAACAATAAAAATCTATAATTTTATTCTATGATTGAAATTAAGAAAAATTGCAATTATTTTATTTTCTTGAAAACAAAACTTATTTGAACTCAATTTTATTGAACAAAAATCGTTATTAATTTGTGATTAATGAAAGGCAGAACACTTTATGTCCATCGATGAGACTCTGGAGGGCTTATACTTACAGTAACTGTTATTCAAAATTTTTCTATTAGATTACAAAAAGTTTTGTTTTTCTGGTTTTTGTTGCAATAATTTCTTATTTTTGTCGATATTTATCAAAATCTAAATCTAATGAAATATTCAGTAATTAAATAAAACAAAAATATGTGAAAAAACTAAATTTATTGAAAGGAATTCATCGTTTGTTATAATATTCTTATTATTCGGAAAAATTGCATCTTTTATACAATGAATTGAAATTAATAAAAAAAGTTAATAAATAAGTTTTGTTTAAAATATTAAATGAAATGTTAGTTAACATTGAACTCAAACCTCTCATAATATAATCCAAAAGAGAATTATTTGATTTTTATACAACTATTTCGTTTAAAATCTCATTTAAGTTATATTTTCTTACAATAGATTTGGAATCAGATTTACAACAAATAATAAATTTAAACAAAAATTCAATTCGATTCTCACTTTTGTTTTGATTGTTTAAAATTGATTTAATCCTAATTTGATTTAAATTCACAATTGATTTTAAGGCAACAAATTGTGTAACAAAAACAATATTATTCTGATATTAGATTTGAATTATTCTTAAATTACAAAATTTCTTATAAAACATTTTAAACAAATAATCAATTATTTGGTTGAAAAAAATAATCATAAATTAGCACAAGATTTGCAAAACTAATGATTAGATCAATGAATGGTCGAAATGTGAAACTTATGATCAATTAATGGCAATGAATGGCACCGAATGGCAAATAAGGCCATTGAGTACAGTATTGTAAAAACATTAATACAAATAAAAGTATATAAATTTGTTGTGCATTTATCACAAATTACTCCAAAACCAAAATCCATTGGAATTAAAGTTTACTGAAAGTCGCGGACGGATACGGAACTAAACTCAGATAATTGAGTGGTTTTGGCTCTTAATTAGTTAAAAATTTCAAATATAAGTATTTTTACAATAATTTCTCATTAGTTTATTCGAGATTTTGCATCAGAATTGAGAGCTCCCGAAAAGAACGGCCGAGTTTTCCCTGAAGGGTCTGTCGCTTCAGAATAAAGGCTCTGACGGAAAGCAAATGATTGTAACAACTCATACACTTATTGTACCTAGATGGAACAGAATAGAGAAATATTTGCAAAATATGTCAAAAATTTAATAATAAATTATATTTAAAAATAAACATTCGATATATTTATGAATTTCTTATAGAAAATATGGAAAATATTTTGTGCGCACTGACACACGTGTTGGCCATGACTTAACTGCCAGCGCACCGACAGTTCCAGTGCAGTCCAGCACAACAACGAAAGTGAAGCTCAAATGTTTTGTGTGTTTCGCAAATAAAAAAAGAAAAACGATTTGTTCAGAAATCGTAAAGCAATTCGTTAGAGAATCGGAAAATGGGAAGCATTTGAAAGGAAGATCACATTTTATAGCATTCCTGAGATTTTTCTTAGAAAAAGTCAAACTTATATAAAAGGAATGTTTTCCAAAATAAAACTAACGATTACTGAGGACTACAACCGAGTCTATCATAGAATCGTTTTATTGGATTCCATATAAAAATAAAACAATTTTTAAGAAATAATTCTTTCAATCATTCTTTTAATCATATTTTGTCTGAGAAAGGAGTTCTGACAAAGGAGT
>JAQGAR010000112.1:0-24317 GCA_034697865.1 Oribatida sp. | reverse complement strand
TTTATCATTGATATTTAAGAACAAAATGGCGGAAAAAATGGCCGCCGCGCTTCGCGCGGCGGCCAAATCGAGGGGGCACCCTGTTTCTCACCGGTTTAGGGCTTATATTTTTTCAAACCTCAGGGGGGGGGGATTTTTTGGCAAATCTCGACCTTGCTCATCACCAGTGATAGGCTCTGGGGCCAATTTAGGGCCAAAGCGCTTAGAGTTTATTTATTTTGGAAAATCTTTCAAATAAAACATAACAACAAATTAGGAGTGGGAAATAACTTATTAGATTTGGGGGGTTAGCATTTTTTTGAATAATTTTCAAAAATATCTTTTTGCCAAAAATCCTAGGGGGCCAGGTAGTGGACATAAAGGCAAAAACGGCCGTTAAATCCGCTGAATTCTTTTTAATCCAGTTAAATTAACTTAATTTAGCTTAAATTGTCCTAAATTCAGTTTAATTCAGTTTCGGCGGCCATTATGGTCAAATTTACAATTTTGGCCATTTCACTTAAATTCACTTATTTTGGCCATTTCCACCGAATTTTCGGTTAAATCAGGCCTAAATTCAGTCTTAATTCGGTTTAAATACTGTTTATACGGCTAAATTACCGAAAATCTGGAGAAAAATAGCGGAAAAAATTGCGCGGCGGCCATTTTCCCATTTTTTCGCGAATTTCTCTAGGGGGGGGGGTGGGGGCAAATAGATTGTGGAGAATAACTTTAATAATTTTAATCTGACAGTGAGTGGGAAATAAACTTTAGGTCATATGTCACATATTTTTTGTATGCAAAACTTGATGAAAAAGTTTGCCATCTATTAAGCAATTGTTCGTTAGCTCAATTACTATCACTGCTCATCACTGCTTATAGAGAAAATTAATTATGTGACTATCCTTTTGGTTAGAGTCTACATTGAAGAGTCTACACTCTAGTTCCATTTGTGTCAACCAGATCGAGTCTAGCAAAATAGTTTATATGAATGGCTAGTGAGACAATAACTTCTTTGACATCACAGTAATTCGAATTCGAGATTATTTTACTTATTCAATTAAATGTGGAAACAATTGGCTCTTTACGTCGGCAAAGTTTTGTTGGTTGACTGTTTTTTCAATGGTTGATTGCTTGATAAAACTAGCAAGTTAACACAAATGATTGTTGACCTAGATGGAACTCAAGTGTATTGTGTTGAGAAGTACTGAGTACTGTCCCTACGTTTTTATTATAAAGTTTATTAAGTTTCAGATTTCAGTCTTTCGATATAAGTGTTGACAACGTCTTAAGATCTGGTTTTTATCACTACTTTTATAAATAATAACTTATTTTATTTGTGCAAAGATTTCAAGACATTACTGGTTAGGAGTTTAACTGATTTGGTTGTCACTCGAAACATACCGTTCAGATTTCTCATCAGTCTTATCAATGACTGTAAAAGCTTTCCTCCGGTGCCAAACACGAGCTCTTGATTTCCCTCCCGTTCTAATAATTGATGGCAAGAAAAAGTGAAATCCAATGTATTAACTCTTTCTAATGGGTTTCGATCGTAAAATTCAGCGAAATATGAGAGTATTTTCATGAATTCATATAAATTGAATAAGTTTTCCATCGGTTTCACAATAATTGTTCGCAAATGAAGTCCGACGCGATTCAAAAAATTCTTTGAAGAATAAAAAATATAAATATAATCAGTTTCTCAAAATATATTTAAAAATAGATCAAAATCTCAGTCATAGAATGGAAATAGCATTGGTATGAATCCTAGAGATCTTTTCTTATTTATGTTATGTAACTATTTTCCCATTCCTATAACTAATGATGCTCAAGCTACTCTAGAATCGTTTAAGGAATGTCTAATTCTTTTAAAATAAATCATTAAACTAATGGTCTAAATAGTGATTTATTATAAATTCTTTATGCAAGAGTACAATGAACTGAAAAGCTTTGCGGTGGCTCTTTGCAGAATCGAATAATGTAATTATGATATGTTGTGTCAGACCTGAGTCCTGTAGTGATCGAGTTGTCTTTGATATCCCAAATAATAGTTGTATTTCCTTTTAGTGAGAGTCGTGTCATTTAATATAAAAATGGACCAAATTTTGGATGAATTGAATATTCGAAACCAATTTCTGCAGACTTGAGATGCAATTTGTCTCTCTTTCATAGAAAGCAAACCAAATATTTCTTCTAACAAAACGTCGGGCAATATTTGCCAACCCATTGATTGCTCTTCTATTGGAAAATCGCTATAATAACAAATATTGTCATAAATATCGAACAAATGGTTTGTTTTTGCCAATAGTAATAAAAATTATCTGCAGTTCAGTCTAAAAACCACTTTAAGAACATTGATTCAAATAAATCCCAAATCCCTTTATAAAAAGGAATTCATATTCTTACAACTTGTAAGTTACGAGAGCTAATGATTTTAAAAAATAATTTTGGGTTTTAAAAACTAATCTGTGTTTTTAATCAGTGTTTTCTATTTAGTTACTATTTTTAGTTAAATTACTGAATTTAAGTCAATTATTTTTGTTGATAAATAAAGTTTTCGATTAGAAAACTTCTATCATTGGAGATATTTGAAGAATTCATACCAAATAACTTGCATTAAAAGTATAAATTGCACTAGAACAAATTTCAATTATTTAATAGTTTATGCAAAACTTATGTACCTCAAAAATGAGTTATCAACGTTATTGGAATCCATAATTTTGAGATGTCTAAGACATTGGGTATATTTGAAACACTTGATTGCAGCGATTAGGTGTTTCCAATTGACAGTATCCAGAGTTTAAATCGTATGCGCGCAGACAGACCAACTTTAGTCGATTGCAATCAAAGCTATATATGATAACATTAATCAAAAGACTTCCGCAATTAGACGACGAACTAATATCAAATGAATTTCGCACTGAAAACGTAATCAGATTTAACCAGTAGACTCTACTCAACAGAGTATAACCAAATATAAATCACAGAATAATTAAGAAATCAATACAATTCGTCTGATATTGTATTGTCTAATGACATGACATTAAATGAAATGCATGTAATTGACATTAGATATGAATTCCTTATTTGCACACAAAATATCTTATGTCTCAACTCTGAAACATAAGATTTATAACAAATTTGATACAAAATTTGATAAGTCATCAGATTCTATGAAATTCGACAATTTTTCACTCATTCACTTATATATTCACTCATTGTTTTGTCATATTTTATAAAAGAGAATAATATAATAATTGATTATAAAATTTTCGAAATATAATGTAAATTGATTGAAAT
The DNA here is from genome assembly GCA_034697865.1 of Oribatida sp. NCBI lineage: Eukaryota > Metazoa > Arthropoda > Arachnida > Sarcoptiformes > Oribatida sp. Next base: position 21,038 of record JAQGAR010000112.1, on the reverse strand, counting down.
CCGCTTTTGTTGAGAAGTGTTTACCATTTGTTCACTAATTTTCTTTACTGTTTTGACGTCTGATTTTGAGTCCAAATGCTATTAATAACCCAAAAGTTTTATATCACGTCCTCTGGGTTCGGGTTTGCGCTCTCAAAAATTAATGGTTAACTATAAATATAAAGACTTTGTGAGGGAGGGAAGGCGGGAGAGAGGGAGGGAGAGAGAGTAGTTAACTTTGAATTTATGTAATAAAACAGAATGATCTCACATTGTTTCAAAATAGTCCGATGCTTTTGCAAAAGAAAGTGTGCGCACCACTCAATTCTGTAGACTATGGCGAGTTTAGGATGATTCAGAAGTCTAGGAATTGGATCATTCATATTTTACATAAACTTGCTAATTTTTTGACTTGATAAATAAGTAAAAATAGAAATAAAATAAAATGAAAAGAATTGATTTTTTGAAGTTTGAAGTTTTTGTCAATTATTTTGTTAAATGTAAAAAACTTATATTTGAAAAATTTTGGAAATTCACATCCTTAAAACTATGGACAATAGCGATCTAAGAGTTGGCTAAACAATCGATTTCTCAGCTATTCTTTACTTTTAGGCACAGAATTATATTTGATTATAAGGTTAGATATATCAGAATTCATGTGCGAAAAGGATCAGAATATTTTTCGCTAACTTTTGCACAATAATCTCTTAAATATGTGGAAATACAATAAAATAAGATTCCCTCTAAAAAAAGCTGATATTCTTCGGATATTTTATATTTTAGTCAATAATGCGATTGAATTTCGATTAGAGTTTAGAATTTAGTAAAATAAAGTATATTTTTATTTAATGTTTATTTGAAATTTATTGCAGTTTTCATAAGACTGAGGTTTAAAAGAACTAAAAACTGACCAAGGTCATAAATACAGTCAAATTGGGTTTTATTTGTCTATTTTATTCGGAACCTATCAATAAAATAAAAACGAAAGTGTTTCAGAAATGGTCTCATTTTCAGAGATAATAGCGATGTTAAACATTGATTAACACAAAGAAAGGCAACCCATAAAAGCGGAAATTTTGACATCCTGGTCATTAATAACTCGATTTAAATGCTTCTAAATAAATGACCTAAAAGATTACTTGCTAACTTATTAAATTACAATTTTTAGATAACTATAGTGACAATAATAGCCTATAAAAATATCTGTAAGTTATTGGAAAGTTTGAGATAATAGACAATTATTGTTAGTCTCGAGGGTTAGTTCACAATTGTTTGACGACAAAAAATTATTGAACCAAAAACTGATACAAATTCAATAGTTTAGTGCAAAACTAGTCGATAGAGTGCGTGAAATGAACTCTCGATTTTATGAAGAGATCAGAATCAGAGTTTAGATTCTGTCAGAATCGGTGCAGTCGTCACCAGTTTTGCATTGGTTTCCCGGACAACAAACATCCTTCTCCTCTACGAAGCTATTGGAGAGCAGAGTATAAACAAAACTAATATCAAATGTTATTCTCTATTCGGTTAAAGACTGGGAAAACGCCAAAACAGTTTTGCAATGAACTCAACACTTCCCTCGACTCAATTATAACATATATTTCATTCATAGAAATTAATTTCAATGCCTTAAAAAAAAAGTTTAACCAGAATTCGGTTAATATTTGTTGTGTGGACTCATTTGTCACTCAAATTGTAATATCATTTGAATAGAGATTTTAAAGAATTTTTCGAATAAACCCAATGTTTTATATAAAACATTTGACAAACGAAAGTGTTATTTAATGTCAGTCAAAGATTACACTTTCGATTCGTACACAGGAATGTGTGCTCAACTTATGCATTACCCAGCTAGCTTTAAAGTGACAAAATCGCTTTCTCAACATAATTATTATATTTATTATTCTACTAAAGTATAAACTCATTAAATATTAAATATTTATTTGTAATTATTGCAGAAGTTTTATCAAATGTGTTGGAAATGTGCGCTCAAAGTCTCGAACTTTGACTTTCAACTCGAAAATTTCGATTCGGATAAAAAATGAACAGTTTTTTGGTAATCGAAAGCAAAAACTTTGGAATTAAGTTTTATTTTACAAATTGTATCCGAAGTGATGTCTGCGAGTCTTAATGTGTCTCAAAGTGTTAATAAAGTCGATAATATGAGTGACACTGATTTGACAAACGCTGTAAATTTGGAAGATTCAAACCAAAGCACGTCTTTTTCAGCTAATTTGGATCAGACGAGTGCTCACGGTTCAAATGGTAATGAATCCGATACCGCCAATAAAGAACCGGCTTCACCAGAATCGGGAGAATGGGCAGGCATGTTCAACTTCAGTAAAAGTATTCGACAGCAACAGAAAAGTGTGTGCTTTCATTCAGTTACGAGTCAGTCCGGCGAAAAGAAAGTGACAAACGGTAAGTAATCTATTTATGTGATTCTTATTTCTGTTCATTGAATATGATTTCAAATAAATACCATTCGATAAGTGATGTAATAATTGTGTTGTCCTAACATAGAATGACAGTCATATCCCAGGGATATAAAGCAAAACACTCGTGAAATACTACAATGCATTCAATGAAACCATATTTTGTATCCAAATTGGCTTTTAGTCACATAAACGACACTTTGAAAGAGTTGGCATTTTTTAGGCGACACTTTACTCGCTATTTATGCGAATCCCTACGAGTGTTCACTTAATTTTCAGTCATAAAACAAAATTGAGTCATTTAAAAATAAAATTCACTGGCATTCAAACTAATATACAAATAGAAAGTTACATCTATTCTGCAATCAATTTCTGTTTATGTGTTGTATTGTCGCGTATTTGCAATTTCTGAGATATTCTTCTGAATCTAATGTAAATAAATTTGATTCGCTCTCTTTTCTGACACTTCATTAAAAGTCGTCACTTATTTCTTCGCTATTTATTTCGTTTCTTTTCATAAAAGATGAACCAAATTATGAGTTTATAAGAAAAATAAGTGAAAACATAATCTTTATTTATTGAACGATACAAGTCTTAGAGCTCAATAAAATGCAAAAATGTTTCATTGAAACCCAAAACTCAAAGATTTTTCAAAATAGCTTACTATAAAAAGAGATAATTTGTGTAATTTATTATAATTTTTTCCAAAGTTACCGAAAATTCATAATTTAAATACAAATTTAGAGATAAGATATTGAACACAGTTTTGCCTCAAATGATGTTTTGCTTTAAGATAAGAGAAAAGATATGAATGACTGCAGAAGCAATTGAATAATTCAAAGCAATTCTCGGCTCAGCTCTGACGTCACACCTATTGAGAAAAGTATTGCAGGGAGTCTTATTGAATCAAATATAACGTTACATAATATTTTGAACACATGTGATATCAAATCAAATGTTATTTACCTAATTATATATCTTGCTTATTTTATCAATAAAATAATTAAAATCAATTTGTTCAATCATTATTTTAATAGTAAATTGATTATTTAAGCAAATAGCTAAGTTAGGTGCTAGAATGTAACAAGATATTTGGGTTGCTCTTGCTAATAAGTACTTTTTATCTATGGTGTGACGTCAAAGCTGAGCCGAGAATTGCTTTGAATTATTCAATTGTTTGCTTAAATGATCAATAATTATCATTAATATATGTTTACTTTGTTTTTATCATTTTCTCGACTCATTAGAAATACTATTTTCAGATAAAAAAAAGTGAACTTAAAATACAAACCATTAGTGAATGAATGGCGAGAATAGCGAATAATGAATATATATTTTTAATGGATTGAAACTTTCAAACAATTGCCACACAATTATAAACAGCCTTTCACTCGATTAAAGAGCTTCAAATCATGTGCCTTATATAAAATAGAACCAGAAGAAAAGGTCAAATTTTAGGACAGAATAATGTAAACTAGTTTTGAATCTAATAATTGGTTTGGATTTCTCAAAATATGAATTTTATTTGGTTGCAGTAAAGAAATGAAAATTTCAAGTTTTCGACAAAAATACCATTTTATTGATTTTTTTCTGTAAAGATTTCGGCTCAAATTTCAAATCTAAATTATTTGAGAATATTGTTGATTACAATTGAAGGGAAATACAATACAAGTGATTGATATTAGAATTTTCATTAGGTTTTAATAAACTCTTATTTCCTTATCAATCGCTTGTTGGATTTTAACTATCATTAAATTGCATTCGCGAATCAATTCTTAGGTTTTAAATCAAAAATTAAGTAAAAACATCTTTTTCTGTCTCTCGTGAATGCATCATATTTCAAGTAAATCAATAATTTCATAAAATTGAAAGCCCTTTAAATAACCTTATTCAACAAAATGTAATTTAAGCCATAATTGCGATTCAATATCACAAACTTTATTACATTCTATTCACTAAAATACCATTTGATTGATTTTTTATTGAAAACCTTTAATTCACTAAAGAATTCTTAGTTCTAATCATTTCTTATTACTTCTAACGGTAAATATGACAGAGCTTTTCAGATGCAAAAGAAGTTAATCAGCAAGTACAGTGCATAGTATCGTGTTATGCTGGAAAGCTCAACAATTTAAATGTTTGTCAATCCTGATTTTTCAAACCTAAAACATAGGAAATTGCTTCTGGTTTAGTGTGTCATCAAATGAAAAATTTTGATTATTTATTTCAAAAATCTTCGGGGAAATTGATTCTTAGACACTCTTTCACCAAAAAATTTGCTTTAAACGAAAACGAACTATATTTTTGTCTTTCATTTCTTTTACAGAATATTCTTGCGTTGTATTCATTGATTAGTTCGAAACAAAGATAAACTCAGGAGTGAAATGAAAACCTAAGCCTTAATATTGAACTCCTTTGCTGAGAATTAATGCATAAATCAGCAGTTCTTGGGTCAGATGGGAATCCATTTCTCGTTAAACAGATAGTTCATAGTTCATAGATGTTTGAGAAACATCTCCATATTATAGATCTAACTTCCACAGTCGTAAAGGAATAAATCAGCAAATGCAAATATTCATTTGATAGATTTACATATGAAACTCGATATTTAATTAGAATTAATAAAAATATTGTTTTATGAGTTCATTAATAATTATTATTCTATTATTTTTGTTGTTTCCGCACATTTCAATAAATTGTTAATTATATCTATATTTTTAATTAATTTATTATAAGGTAACTCATCCTATAATCACAAACAGATAGCATATACAGCAGGGGTTATAGGCCGAATCCTCTAAATTTGGTCTTGGCGGGATCTACCTAAATTTAACCAAATCCTTATCCCTCGCTTAGCAAAGCGGCAAAATTTTGGGATTTTTTAGGTTTTCTAACTTTCTAGGGTTTTACTCCTTTTTTTTGGGTTTATTCCAGAAAATCCATTCTTTTGAGAGCGAAACGAGATGGCAAATTTTTGGAGTTTTCTCGTTTTAAAAATACCCTCAACACCTTGAAAAATTCTGATGGAACCCCTGAGATCGGGCACTTTGAGCACCTCTTATGTACATGCATAGATTACCAAATTATAATTTTACAATGAACTAGTTACAATTTATGTATATTCTATGACACTCTTTGAAAACACACTTCAAAGTCAAAGATCTGATGTCGAAAAACACTATTAACAATAACAATTCAGATAAGTGAGAAGCACATCAGAAAGTAGCAGGTTTATGAGTACTACATATGTATACTAAACTTCTTTCAATCTTTTGATTTCAATTTTCAGACAAATGACAGCACTTTAATGCAAAGTAAATAAATATAAATTTATAAATAATTTACTTATTTTCAAATTTTTCTGAATAAATGGCCGAAACATCAAAATTTTAATCTTTATTTAATTAAAAGTGTGAACACATTTATTGTAAGACTATTTTCATTAATGTATTGAACCAATTTTTATATAAATATTTCTTTCACTCTCCAAAAGAGTTTATTTGTTCTGATTTTGCATAAATCGCAACTAATTTCGATTCAAATAAGTACTATTGAGTCGCACCAAAATTGAATGGAATCAGATATGCCAATGGGTAGACCAAAACACTTGAAAATCCTGGTTTAACCCCTTGGACTTGAGTCCAAATTTTTGATTAAATGAGTTGACTAAATTAAATATCAGTGATTAGCGTTAGGAAAGGAACTTTTCAGACTCATTTTTCAGATTTCAGATGGGAAATAAGGTAGGTGATAAAATGGCAAGCGGAAGTCCGCCATCCTGTCCTTAACTTACCGGTTAAGGCTCTAATTTCGGTTTAATATAGTTTTAATTAAATCTTGATTGAATTGAAATGAACTTAAATCAAATTTATTACATTCAAAGAAAAAATGGCACAAAAAATGATCGACACTTTTCTTGCAGGGGCAAATCTCGAGGTTCCTCTTTTTTTAGTGGTTTAAGGCTTAAATTTTTTCTAACTTTAAAGGAATTTTTTTGCGATTATCGAAAATCCTAATTTCTGAAAATTTTCCTCGCTCATCCCTGTTGAACATCAATTAATTTAGAACTCGATCTAGAACTATTCATTAAAATTTTAACCTATTTTAATCTTTAAACAACAATTTTCACCAAAATTCTGTAGCCTGAGCTTTGGGGCTTGGGCATCCCTGGTATGAAATGTTGAATAAGAAATTTGATTTCTATAAATAAATTAGTTTCACTCGGTTTAATATTTATTCATTTAATTAATTGCGCTCCAATTTTATTATGAATTATGAATGAATGTCCGATAATTTGTTAGTTTAAGCTCGTCTAATTAATTTTCAATTTGTTCTTCTTAAATATGATGAATTTGGTGGATGATAAAATCATCAAGGCAAAATTTTAAAAATTCTCCAATTTTGTACTTTCCAAAAATTAATTCCAAATCCAAAATCCAAAAATTCGGGGTACAATTCGCGAAGGGGGGGGGGGAATTTTTATTTCAGAATATCGGTAGAATTAAAATTAGAATTTAATTATTCAATTTTAATTTAAGCTTGATATAATCGATATAAGACTGAGAAGATGTAAATTTACGATAAAATTGTCGATTACTCATTGATATCGACAAATATTGTATAAGCAGGGATCCTCAAGGTGGGATCAGGCCAAAATCTTAAATGGATTATATTTGACTTATAATGAGATGAGGTTTTACCAGTGCCAGTGATGTGTAAAATTATTAAATAAAAGTCTGAGTTAACTCAATTTGCAGGCAAATTATTCTCGTCGGCTAAATATCAATAGATGATTGACAAACAATAATGAAGTATTTGAGTCATGTCTCACAACTTTATTGATTGCAATTTCTTTCAATAACTAACGATTGAAAAATAAGAGATTCTTCTAAAGAAAGCTGTCCACACATTCTCCTCAATATTAAATAAAAACAATAAAATAAAACTTTTCAGCCGATTATCGCTTCCTCTTATAAATGAATCGAAATGTCAGCGAAAGCGTTGACGAAAATTCAAAAGATTTATTCCAATATTTGCGACTTTATTTAAACTGAATTCACAATTCAATGCTTTAGTGTTAGTATTATTGTTTAAATCAAGTGAAAAGTTACGCCTATTTATAGTTTTATAACTCTAATTCAGTTAAAATTTTATAAACTCGACTTCATATGACGTAAACAATTGTAAGTATTGTTTTCCGCTGAATTTGATTGCATAAAAGATCCGATCCTTTTAAACATTTTTTCCAAAATGTTATAAAACTATAAATGAATACATGAATGCAAATGAATTTCCTTTAAGAAAAAGTGTTTCCATTTTAAAATTTTATATTGGATCTACTTTAAAAATTATTTAAAACGTTATTAACATGGATGACGTTAAGACTTTGGGCTTTCTATAAAAAGCGAGAAAATGAGTATTTCTAAGGAGTGTTGGGTCACATAACTTTGTATGAACTTTAATATCTGTATATTAAAGAATATTCTCATTTTGAATAGAATTGTGAATTCTCTCTGCAATTCATATAATTATTATTATTATATTATGTTTGTTATTTGAAGTAATGAAAAACCAGAGCAGGGATAACCAAATTCGTTTCAAAGTTATCTTAGTTTTGGTAAACCTGGTTACTTATTAGTTATAACGCTCGATATTGAAAAGTCTTCTAAATACGATATTAATCTAATATTTTATATCTAATTTGAATTTTATATAATGTGGCCAGGATGTAGACAGTTTATTTAACAAATTTAGTGGCCTTAATGATTTTTTTCTATACATTTGACAATATTAGATAAAGATGCAGAACAGAACTCATCGCTAAATAATAATGCTTTGAGTATAAGGAATCTCCTAAAGTTTAGGATGGGTAAGGAATTCAACTCTTTCTCTGATGTCAGGGGTCATCAAGCTCCGAGGCTCTAGGGGGGTCTAGGGGTAATATTGCGAAATTTTCAGGCGATTTTCTAGGGGGTCTAGCCTGGTAATGCCATGGCTGCAAAAATGGACGCCATTTACTGAAAATTGCCGATTTTGAGCCTAAATTTACCTTTAAACCGGTTTAAGCACCTAAATCTAGTTTAAATTGGCTTTAATTCAGTTTTAAACCGATTATCTCGCTAAATTACCGAAAATGGCCGCCGCGCGAAGCCATTACTCCTTAGCCCTTCGATTTCTACGAGGGGTAAATCCAGATTTTTCGTTTCTAGGGGGTAAAGTATTAACCCCCTTGATGACTCGTGCTCTGATGTGGTATTCTACTCTGGTGTCCAAAACAGGATTCAATTTAATTGAAAAATGGGGGATCACTGCTTTAATTTAATTAAGCATCAACATTCTTCGAGGAGGTCAGGGCATTCCTTTTGAATTGAATTGTTTGGGTAATTCTGGCCAAAATGGCCGCTCGAACTGGTTTTAAACTGGATTTAGCGGCAAAATAATTGTTAGAAATTACAATTTGCTACAGCAAAATAGTAGCCATTTTTCCCTCCCTGATTCTTGGCAACATTTTCGACCCTCCCCCTGCTAATTATGAACTTTTCGTTTGAGTTTTGGAGATTTTTCTGAATTGTATTTCTTTATTGAATTTTGGATTCAGTGAAAGGATAAAGAGATGGATTAATGGCTATTATTTCTAATATTAACAAACAAAAGAAAAGCCCCACAAAAGTGCTTCAAATCCTTGTTTTAATTAGTGTTAATAATTGAGACACAGATATAATACAATGTATTTTATTTTATGCTTTTATACAAAAATCTAATTAAGCAATTCATATAAATAATAAAACAATGTTTAAGCTTGTTTAAATACAATGTATTCTAATAAAGTTGTTAAAGTTTTAATGGATGAACTAGTAACATTCACTCTTCCATGTATCTTTCGATTTTTATCTAAAGTTGTTGTAAACTTTAACCTTTATTTCATTATCCGCCACAAATTGATTTTTTTAAAAAATACAACTAAAACTATTTTTTCAACTATTTGTGTATCAAGGTTGAATACATGTTTTGAATAGTGACCCCACTCTGAGATAAGTTATGACATCAATCTCTACCTCTGAGATATCAGGAATATTCCTTGGTAACGCTGGAATTTTTGGGTTATCTTATAATATTCTGTTAATATAATACAATACAATATTAGTATAGAATTAGTGTAGTTTAATAGTATAAATATAAGTTTATTGTGATTCATTTGAATCTTTAAAAATTTTATGGTTTGGACAAGGGATGGACAAGCTCCGAGACTCTAGGGAGGGGGTCCGCCATTTGTTTTTAAACGCTACCTAAAATGGCGTCTTTTTCGGCCTAATCACGTTAAAATCAGTTAATTTAACGTTAATTGCGGTTAAATTGAGTTTAGATCCAATTTAAACCCGAATTTCGGCATTTTTCGGTAAAAATGGCCAAAAAGCCGCAATTTTAGGTAAAAATTTTCGCTTTGCGCGCGGGGCTATTCCAAACGACAGACCGGCAAAATCCGCTTCAGCTTTTCACTGACTTTCGAGTCCTAGGGAGGACTCCTAAGGAGGTTTTTGGCCTCACCCCCTTGGCTATAACTAGTTTGGATTCATAACGGACCTCAAGGTGGATCACTCGGAATATTTTGGTGCCAGGGAAAGTGGGTAAACTACCGGGTAGCGTCAGAAATTTTCACAACGAAAACATAGTACTGATGTTCTTTTCCTAACTTCTGCTCAACTGCCTTTCGTCTTTCGCCTTTCAACTTAACCCTCCCCCTTGTGCATCCCTGGTTTGGGTATAATTATGGCAAACTCAATGTGAAGATCGCTTGAAGTTACAAAATATTAAATTATTTATTTCTGATAAAAATCTAAACAAATTATTTGTTGGTTTAAAATCCGATATTTTTGTAGAATTCAACAGAAATACTCCAAAAATGAATTTATTTTAAAAATTGAGTTAAAATCAAATTATTGTAACTTTAAATATGAGATGAATTGATTAAATTTTATTATATTTTGCCAATCGATAATTCAATTCAATTCTTTTTATCCTGAACTAATATTTAGCCAAAGAGATGAAATAGTGATGACAACTAATCAGTTGACGCAAACATTGTATTGAAAAATATTGAATTTTTAATTTAATTAATTTTCATCGATTGCTTCCAAAATAGAAGCGGAGCTTAAAATTATTTTTTTTGTGATATTAATGGTATTATGAAAATTTAATAAATATAGTAAATGAAAGGATGAACTGCCTAGACTGTTCAGTTTCAGGTATCTTAGTTTTTGTTTTTCGATTTCAAGTGGGAAATACGACCGGTTTCAAGTATACCTGGTGAATAGAGTTCCAAAAATAATCTGATGTAAAGGAGATAAATTTATATCAGATATAAACATAAAATTTTTATTTATAATTTAAGAGCACTCAACAAATTGAATGTGACTTTGAATGAAATATTTCATTCATTTATTCTAATATTTATGACATTATTTTCGAAGATTTTGTTTATGAAATGTGAAACAAAAGAAAACTTAATTTTCATTTTATTAGTTTCAAAACAGAATTTCCGTTCAAGTCTTTCACGAATAAATCAGATTTTGTTAGAAATTAATGAATATTTTGGAAATTAATTTTGAATGAAAATAATATTTTGTAATTCATTTTTATATAAACATATGAAAAGTTTGGTAACATATTTGATAGATGAGAATTAGAAGAGCTAACTTTTGTATACTTGTATGACCTAAATTTTATATGAGACAATCCGCTGTTACACAAGTGTTGGCACAAGACATAACTGAATTATCATCAAAACACCTAATTAGTCAACAGTTTGTCACCATTTTCTTCGTTATTCTTATTCATCAAAATGTGTTTCAATTTATTCGAATTTAATTTTAGTCGAATAACAATTGAAACAGTACTTGGCTTAAATTAGAAATTAGCATGTTCACTTTATATTAGAGTCTGATTTGTTAAGAGCTCAGAATATAATTAATTCTGGTGCTGATTTATTGACGTTTTATTTCTATTAAAGCTTTTGCAGCAGAATTTTGAGCCCAGTCTACTGTTTATTCCCACTTGGTCAATAGTCAAGTTAAATACAATGTATAAATAAATATTTTTTATATTTAAGTAGGAATAGACGGTTTTGGTTACACCCAAAACAATACTAAAATTGGTATAAGTTTTATATTAAAAGATGAAACAAACGTTTCAGCTTTGATTCTGTATATAAAAATACATTAAATACAGAATTTGATATAATTAGTCGTTTTGGACGCAAAACATTAATGTTTAATAAGAAATGTTGAATAGAAATGCATTGATTGAATGCGGGCAAAGAATAAACTTCACATCTCTTCCTATGAACACACCATTAAATGATCGAAAGACTTATTGATACCAAAGTTTTATGTAAATTCTTTTCTATCAGCTCTTAATGACAGTCTAAATGTGTTTTCAAAAAAAAGCTTTTCTTTCAATGCTTAGCAGTGCTATTAGATTAGAACCACCTAACACAGTTAGCTAAGTTAGCACCAGGGTTAGCCAAATTTCTTGATTCTACATAATACAATTTAATTTATATTATCGTTAATCCTTAAAGAAGAGCAGAAAAAACTTTAAAATTTAAAAAATATGATGAAAATAAAATTAAAGTAGTATTGATGTAAAGGGATGACAGGGATAAGCAAAAATTCTGATAATTTTGTCTTTCGGACTCCCACTGAAATTTTTGAAGTGGACCCCTTTTTTGACGAGGAATGAAAAGTGCGTCTATGTTTTCGTTCGTTCTGAAAAGTTCTGACAGCACCCCCTAAAATTTTCAACATACTCCTTCCCCCTCTCCTGAAATTTTTTTCGAGTGACTCTCCCTGATGTTGGGTACCTTGGGCATCCTGTTATATACTAGAAACTTTCTAGGTGAATTTTTGTTATATGGTTTATTGGTTTTCTATTACCAGAGATTTCATTGAATTACTGTATATCACAAATTCCGACGAAATTCTCGACAGTCAACACATTTTGAATGCTCATTGAAGCATGTTAGATGTAACAACTCAAATATACTAATTTAGAATGAGCAAGGAAAACATCAAAAATAGTATCAAAATTGAGCTTCGTGAAAAATTTTAAGGGACCAGTGATGCGGATGGTACCCTCAGGGGGTCAAAAAATTTCACAGAGGGTTATACATGCAACATTACGCAATAAAAATCAATGGATTTAAAGGGGAGTCCATCGATAAATTTTGAAACATCAAAGGGTTCAAAAAGGGTCCCCCTTTGACTTTTCAGATCTCAAAATTTCATTTTCTAAAATGATTTCCAAAATACCTCTTATACTATTCACTGAGATTTCTGGTCTCCCTGAGGTCGGGCTATAGGCACAAAACTGACCCCAAGGCATTTGTTCAGAACCTCTCCTCTGAACTCCTTGAACGGAAGAGCTTGAGTAACTCTAGCTCACAAATGAACATCATTAACAAAGCTTGAAAAAAAATCCAAGGGGGAGTTAACAAAGAGAATTTATTTATGGGAGAACCTCTGAAAAGCTATTGAACTTGTCCATCTAGGTTCAAAATGATCAGTACATTTAAGTGAACTTTTTTCCCAATTTGTGTTGATTTACATTACACCCATTTTAAACGATATATTTGTACAAATTGTGCACACTTTCATCACATTCAATATAAACGCTATTTTGACTTGCACTCTAGTTGCACTAATTCAACGTCTGATCATTAAGTTAAGGACCTTAACTCGTTCTCCTCCATTGGAGAATTTCAAAAGTAAGTGGTTAGATTTTTGTAGACCTGGCAACTAATTGATTAAAAGATTGCATCTAAGTGAAGTTTCGTGAAAAACATTGGATTTGTGTCTGACTTTAATCAAATACCAGGCAAAATTGAATTTGAGGCAAAATAACTCTCGGTTGACATCAAATTCTTTGAAACAAAAAGTGTGTGTTCATTACATTCAGTCAATACACTTTTTTGAAATTTATATTGCTTTAATTCAGAGATAGCCAAGTTCCGAGGTTCTAGAGGGTATTTTTTACTTTCAGTGTCTATGGGATTTTAAAAAAGAAAAATCTCTGTAAAATGGCGCGAAATACAAAAAAAACCTAACCACCCTTTTGGCTACTCCTATTTTAATTTAATACAAATTCTTAACTAATGTATTCAATGTTTTAACTGCTATTCAATCAAAATACTAAACTAATTTAAGTACAAAATGCCGGAAGTCTAATACAAAAATTATAAATAATAAAAATAATATTAAAGGCTATAAATTTTCTATTTAAGTAATTAATTAATTAATTGGATCTTAATTGAAGTTATCTAATATTTTGGACAATAAATGTGTCTACAAAAGAGTGAATATCTGGTAAACAATTAATTATTATTCTTTAGTTTGATCCAATAATCAGTAATTACTAATTACTAATGAACTCAGTTATAATGAAATAAATATTAGACTTCCTTTCAAATGTCAATTCTTTGGACGCTAATTGTAACTTTTATTACCCAATAATTGGAAACACAACCAGAATCACACTGAGTAATGGGGTATTTTGAGATCATGTGTCTGGTTGAACAACCTAATTTTCGTAATTTAAATTAATTGTTATCATGGACAATTTGTTAAAATTTTATTAAATCATACAACGAGCAAACGATTTATACAATACAATATACCTAATAATAATTGTGTAATTAGTGGCACAAAATTATGAAAGATTCAAATTCAAAATTTTTCTAAGGATCCTTATAATGGATATACAGGGTGATAAATAGATAAATACAAGACTATAAATAGCTGCCCTATAAATATCATTCCTCAAGAATTTTTGAATATTTCATCGAGAATCTTGATGATCAAGATTTAAAAAATAACAAGGTCAGACCATTTTAGGCTTAAAAAATTGAAAAAGTGGTTTTAAATTGCACTAAATACTAAAAAAGTATTCCAATCATGATTATTTTAGCTAAACTTCGAAACCAATAATCAATTCAAATTTTTATACACGAATTAATAAATTTCTTATAAAATAAACTAGATAAAATTCTAATTGAAATAGTTTGAATGTTCATCACGTTCCCTTTACTTGTTTAAATGCTCGTAATTTAGTCAATTTATTATCAAAACAAATGAAATTTTATTTCCAAATAAACCAATCCTAATAAAGACAATCATACCATATTTTATTTATTACAATCCATCAATTATCAAAAATTTCATTAAACTTCCCCTAAAAATCACCCCTTTATAGTATTTATCACCCTGTACATCCGCCTTTAATGGGAAATTTGATCTGTAACCAGTGATGTGGACGGGGGTATAGGCAAAATATCCCCTGAGTTTAGGTTTTTTTACCCCCTGAGGTATATCCGGTCTGTAACCAACATGGGATTTAAAAGCCATTATATACATATATAAATTTTATATAAAGGACTTGTCGGAAGATTGGAATTTGTTTTTCAAATTAAATGAAATTTTATTCCCTGGTAGAATAGCGTATTTTCAACATGATTATTTAAAAAATTCTGAAAAATATTTTAAAACAAAAAAATTTCGGATGATTATTATTTAAACTAGAAGTTGCCATAACTTTAATATTATATTCGAAAATTACAAAATTCTTTCTAGACACAATTGAATGGCATTCAAAGTGTATAATTAAGTAACAGATAATGATTTTGCTTGAATATTTCCGCAATAAAACAAGTTATTTCTATTCAATCAAGAATTTCATGGTTTTAGTCTCGGGTAACCAAACATTTGAATACATCAATCAATAGATATTTTCAAAAGCTTTTAAAAACCCTTGTAAAAGTTTTGGTTACCCGAGACTAAAACCATGAAATTCTTGATTGAATGTAAAATAATTAGTTTTATTGCTGAAAAATTCAAGCAAAATCATTATCTGTTACTTAATTATACACTTTGAATATCATCTAATTGTATACACAAAGAATTTTGTAATTATCTCATATAATATTCGAGTTATGGCAACTTCTAGTTTAAATAATAATCATCCAAAATTTTTTTGTTTTAAAATATTTTTCAGAATTTTTTAAATAATCATGTTGAAAATACGCTGTTCTACCAGGGAATAAAATTTCATTGAATTTGAAAAACAAATTCCAATCTTCCGACAAGTCCTTTCTCAACTTTTGTTTGTTTCAAATATTTATATGCATGATCAATTTATTCCAATTAATTTGCCTAGAAAATCTATGAATATGAAGAGATTTGTCAGAAAATTGTTCTTTTGTCGAATTTTGCCTAAAATTTTCATTTTATTCAAATTATTCTTTTGTTCGCAATATTTCTTCGAAATATTTTGAAAGAAAGTCAACGAATGAATGAAACGTTTTATCGATATTTTTATTTCTTTTTTGATTAATTCGAGTTTCGTTCTTACATTTGCAGCGCTCGACTGTTTGCAACACATGATTAATGGGAGTACTCTTATCAAAGTCAAAGCCAGCACAAGACAATACCGAAGATTTTTCACTTTAGAAGAAGATTTAACAGCCGTCCGATGGTTGCCCTCATCGAAAAAGTCGTCCAAAGCCAGACGTAACTAATCATTAGTTTAATTAAAAGATTAAAACACATTTCAAAATTGATTGTATAGTTTCTTTACGAAACGTAAGAGAAGTGAGGCCGGGAAAGAATACCGAAGTCATGAAAAACAAGGAAATTGCTAGCACATACTCAGAGGACTGCATTTTCTCAATTATTCATGGCGAGGAGTTTGAATCACTCGATTTGATTGCTCTGTCACCTGAAGAGGCAAACATTTGGGTCACAGGACTCAACTTTCTTATTGGAGTCAACAAATGTGAGTAATTCATAATAGGTTTGCTCTTTCACTCATTTTATGATTTTATGTAAGCTTATTGTTAGTTTGTTTTTCCATGATAATTATTTCTTGGAAAAGTAGAAGCGATAAAAAAAAGAAATAAATTCATAATTAATAAAAAATGATCATGATTTTTGTTTGTGTAAAATATAATTAATTTTGAAAATAATTGAAAAATATATTTAAGCATTAAATCTGAGGAACGAAAAGCAATTTTTCTCGCTTCAGAAGATTGGAGTTCTTTTCAATCGGTATAATCTATTGAAAGAATATTTTGTGAGAAATCCATTGTTTTGTTTGAATGCAAAGAATAAGTTCTCTGAAATGTTGGTGTTATATAAATCGTATTGATTACATGTCGTCTAAAGGATGTGCTCTTCAGTCTTCGCTCATTCTTCCTATCGATTACACATTATATTCGACGCTTACATACAATTCAGATCTCTTTGCAAAGAGTTTACAAACAAATTTTTTCCTTTTTTTGCATATTATATCACATAATTCGTAGCTTTGGATCTATTAATCAATTAATTGGATTTTTTCAGTTATTATTAAAATAATTAGACATAAAAAACCTCGAATTCCAGTCATCCGTCAAATTTCAGAAATATTTGAATTTCATGCTTAATTTTCACTCTTTTCTACATTGGTCGACAAAAGTTTAGAACAGAGTAATATTCTTGGTAATTTTGTAACATTAAGAAATTTTATTGACCAGGGGCTAAGAATATCAAAAATATTCTTCAGATTTATTGCCGTAAACTACAAGAATATTCTTAAAATTTAAATTCTTTGTTCTCTTAAGAATTTTCTTATAGTTTTAGGCAATGATTCTCTTCAATAATATTCTTTATAACATTCTTGAAAGGATGGAATGAAATTTTGCTACTTAACCAAAATTTAATCAAAATGGAGGCGAATTCCTCGATTCTAATAATAACTGAAAAAGTTTCTATAATATCTGAATAAAGTCATATGAGAAAGATTTAAAATTCAATTCAATTCCTAAATATTGAATTTATCTGAAGAATTTGAAAAATCTTAACATGATTGAATTATCTTTAAAAAAAATAGGAATATTCTTTATTGAATCAAAACTTTTGTTGCAATAAATATAGGACGTCTTCAAAGAATCGATTATATTTACCGACTCGGTAATACCGAGGTTATTTTTTCTTTCAAAAGTTATTAATATTTTCAATTTTCTTAGTCTCTTGGCAATAAATTTTCTTAATAATTTTACAGAATTATCAATAATATTAGAATGAAAAATATTACCCTTTCCTAAACTTTGTATCAATTATTTTAAAATTTCGATAACACTCTGGAAATAAATTTTTAAATTAAACAGTCTTTGATTCAAAAATAATCTTAAAATTAATTTGTTTTAAAAAAGTAGCAAGACACAAAATTTCCGAATCATTAATTTTGTTTGTCTTTTCATTAATTAACTGTTTTTAATTTGATTGAATATGACTTCAGGCCATTTGTTTCCATCACATCAAACATTTTGTGTTTAATTTTTTAATAAATTGTTTCTATATTCTAAGTTTATGCCTTTCTATAAATATAACTCTTAATTAACATAAATTCAAATGTTATTCAGCGCCTGACTCTATTGAGGGCCGACAGAAAATGAGAGAAAAATGGTTGCATCAGGTTTTCGATGCGGCCGACAGCGACCGCAAAGGAATTTTAGATGAATGGGAAACCATTACACTTATGAAGAAACTGAATGATAAACTTTGTATCCGAAGCTTAAAACAAAAGATAATGGAATTTGAGTTCGGAAAAGATGAAGAGCAGAGGGGAAGAATCAACAAAACAGTTTTCATCACTCTCTTCACGGAAACAGCCACCCGACCCGACATTTATTTCATTCTAGTCAGGTATTTAAATAAACTTAAATATAATTTCTTCTTAGGAAGTCTTAGTCCTCACTATAATAAAGGGCTGACATAAATTGAATGACAGTTTATTTGTTGACATCGTATTTACTCCAATATTAATTCAAATCTTAGATATTGTGGAAGAGATTACATGACTGTCGAAGACTTGCAGCTCTTTCTGGAGGGCGAACAGGGAGTGTGTGGACTGAGTATAGAAGAGTGTGAGAATCTCATTGTGAGGTACGAGCCGTCAGAAGAGGCCCGAAACAACAAACAACTACTTATCGATGGTTTCACTCAATTCCTACTCTCAGAAGAATGTGATATAATGTCAGTTCATCACAAAGACATTTGTCATGATATGACTCAACCATTAACCCATTATTTCATCTCTTCCTCTCACAATACGTTAGTCTTAAATGGTTTCAGTTGACATCAAAATGTTTAATTTGATTTTTTTGGTGTAGATATTTGCTCGAAGATCAACTCAAAGGGCCGTCAAGTGCTGAGGGATATGCCAGAGCTTTACTCCAAGGTATTCATACTTATTTCATTTCTATTATCATTTTTGTAATTAATTATATTGAAGGCTGTCGTTGTATAAAAGTGGACATTTATGATGGTAATGACGGACCTGTTGTATATCATGGAAACACACTGACCTCAAAAGTTGCTTTGGAGGATGTGCTCGAAACAATACAGCAAAACGCTTTTGTCGTTTCTGAGTAAGTCTTAAAGTTTATTGATTTAGTTTTATATCAAATATTCAACATTTTTCATAATTTCCTAATAATTCACCGAATCTTAAGTAAATTCCAAAAATAAATTTAATTCATTCCTGAAAAGGCAAAACTTCTTGAATAAAATCCTTGATAAGACTCTTTGGTGAGACTCAACTAATTTATAAATTTAGTTTTGCTTTTTAAAACTCTGAAACTTATTCAAGATTTTTTGAAAACGAGTTTTAGATTACTTTGAATTTCAACTTAAAATTTTTACTTTCAACAAGATAAATAGAGGATAGATTTAGGCAAAAAATTGAATCCCTTATACCCAGCTCACTCTAAACTCTTGCACTGATAAGCTTGCAACTCATTTGTCAGAATGATGTAAAATTTTGATGTTGTTAGATATCCCGCGTTTTGGTATTAATTAAGTTGAAAACTAAGTCTAATGTCACGAATCGAATTCAGAAAAAAATAACAAAATATTAAGTTACTTTAGACATATTGCAAAATTTTCATCGATTTTGTATATAGTTTTGTGAGAGATCTGTGACTCCGAAGAAGGGGTCTGACAAATTTTCCCAAAAAGAGAATGAGGTATAGAAGAGAAAACTTGAAAGAATTTCAAGAATTCACTTGAATTAAAGCTAAATTTAAATATTTTTATGTTTTCGCCGTTTATATACTCGAGTAGTTCTCGGAAGAGCTTGTTTTACATAATATGAACTGTTTGTTACTTTATCTATAAAATTGTGATAATAATAATAATAAAAGAAATTCTCTTTCATTTGAAGCTATCCTCTGATCATTCATTTGGAAAATCACTGTTCTGTCAAATATCAGATTCAAATGTCAACGATGTTTAAGAATACTTTTGGATCATCTCTATATATTCCTTCGACTGAAGAACCCTTACTTCCATCTCAAGTATCACCGGAACAATTAAGGACTAAGATTTTATTAACGGTTTGATAAAATCTCTTTTTTATTTTACCTGAAATATATCTATTTATTGACTGCAATTTAAAAACAATTCTAAGAATATTCCCATTTTGAGTGCTTTTTTCAAATATTCGGTACTCAAAGAATAGATTTACAGTAAAACCGAAATTCAAATAAATATTTGATTCGAAAAAGAGATGACTTCTCTGTGAAAGAATTCATTTGAAATTCCTTTATATGATTGAATCGAAAATACAATTTATTTGAAATACTTTTCCCGTGACTTAAATGTTTGCACTGATATTATGTGTAATATTTGTTTCATTTGCCATTTGGATGGCGTTTATTGCGAACAACTCTTTAGGGAAAAAAGTTGGCCTTAGATTGCAATCAAACGAATGGAGAAGTGAGCGAAGAAGACGACGAGTCTCGGGGTAGAGATACACATAAACGCATTCCTTTATGCAAAGAACTTTCCGATTTAATGGCTCTGTCGAGGATTAAATTATCTGATTTCTGTTCTGTACAACAATCTCGTAAGTGATTCACTCATTACTGTTGATTAGTGTCCACTAAAATACACATATCATTAGCGCACAAATACTAATAAAACAAAGATATATTACATGTATTCAGTGTATTGAATGTATGTATTGAATAGCGATTCAAAGATTACCCGATTTATCGATCGTTTCTTCACTTCTTTTTCTGATAAATATCTAATCAAAGTTCAGGATTTTAATTAACTCAATCTCTGTTACGAAATATTTCATTAATTCAATTCATCCATTAATTAAAGCCATTGTTTTGCACAGAATTTATATTTAGTCTGATTTTAATTAGAATTACTTTCGTCACACAATTATCCAAAAACTTAAACAATTTGCTAATAAATATAATCTATAGTTTTGATAATAATTATTTACCACTAATTAAATATATAATTCAATTTCAATTCATTCATGAATACTTATATAATTTATTCTTAACTTTTAAACTTAAATAAAAAGCTTTGCTGGACATGACCAATGCACTTTTGACACTTTTACAAACAAAATTTAACATGTATGGGTCAAAGTAACTAGATTCTTCATTACAAAATAAGATTCATTTTACAAACATTGCTTCCAAATAGAAAACACTGACTAATACACCAAAAAGACAAAAATTCTTTTTAACATAAGTTCAAGATTCTATTAATATCTTAGGTATAAGGATAAGAA
>JAQGAR010000111.1:0-24324 GCA_034697865.1 Oribatida sp. | reverse complement strand
TCAGTGAAAGAGAATTATAGATTTGCGTCAATAATAGAAATTCTCGATTCATTTCGGTCTTATATGTGTTATATGACATTCCTGTTAATAAGAGCTGATATATAGTCTGAAAAGTGAGTCTTTTGTTGTTTTCTCGCATTTTACGGAAATAACCAATAATAAGAGGTCAGAGTGAATGAGTCTCATTGAGAGGACATAAACTTTGTAGCAAAAATCATTTTGTTTACTCCAACGGAAATAACTTAAGATTCCTTTGATTCCCTCTCAGCGTTAAGATAAAAGGTTTGGAAAACAAATGGTTTACTTTCTCATCGCTGATAATAATGTAAAATAAGACCAGAAAAATGAATTTGGATCTGATATGAGTCTGATCTGAAAATACCCATATCCAATATTCAGCGCATAATTTATTATATATTTAGTTGTTATGACAAAAATGATGGTTTTGTGAGAAACTAATAATGCATTTAATAAAATATTTTAACAATACTTTGTGATTGACTGACAGATCGATACGACTAAGATGTTCAGTAATATTGGGGATGTAAGCGCTGCCAACCATCAGTTCTGGATCGAGCACTTACTGCCAATGTTAAACTATAGTCGACAAACTCGTCAGCCTTTGAATCCTATGCTTATGAAAGACGGCTTTCTTTTGGTATTTTTTGCTTTTGATTAATTTTTTTTTACATTAAAAATCGATGAATTGTTTTCAACTAATTTTATTCTAATTATCTTTTAATAAAAAAAAAGTTCGAACAGATTTTCCATCCATATGTAAAGTATTGTCTGGAACACAGCACATGCCTTCAATACGTTAAAGAAAAGCACAAGGATAATGAGCTCTTCAAAACCTATGTTGTGGTACGTCTTTTGCATTTCTTATAATTAATGTCAACACATTAGTTATTAATGATTACAAAATATTTCATTAAATATTAATAAATATTATTTATTGAAACAGTGGTGCGAAACACATAAAGACTGCGAAAGATTACGTCTTATGGATCTATTAGTCAAACCTATGCAAAGGCTAACAAAGTATTCACTTCTTCTTAAGGCTATACTCAAGAAAACCGATTCAGAGGAACAGAAAATTGCATTGAAACGAATGGTATTCTCTTTTAATTCCTTAATTTTAAACTTATTCTTTTTGTTACTTCAATTAAATTTTAAAATTTTAGATAAATTACAACAAAAACTAATCAAAAACAAGTTATCTAGCTATTTGTGATTTTCTCTATCTTTGTTCTATTTAATAATGGATTTCTATCAAAAATGCAATGAAATTCATGGAAATTCAGAAATTTATGTTAAAGGAAAGTTGAGAACAGAGGAGAGGAAGTCTACAATTTGCACTGTTTTAGAAGATAACGTGAATTCATTTGAGAAGATTATTGGAATTTTTATTATTATTTATCAGTTTATTGAAAAACATAACTCATATCAAAAGATTATTCTGAGTTTCAGACGATTTCAAGCCTTAATTCCCAGAGATTTTGAATAATTTATGATTTGTTTCACTGAAGAATGAAAGCGTCGAACGGTTTGTCTATGGAGTGGACGCTACTCTTCGGCGCCAACACGAACACCAAAAGTTGTCTTCAATTGTGACTCGCATTGAAAGTTATGACGCCATTGACTCTAACAATGATGAGGCAGAAAAGGTGAGGACTTTTCAATGAGACAATTAATTGCTCGAAAATTCTCAATTAATTGTAATTCTATTAAAATGATAGCTTTTGAAAGAATACGTGAGTTTGGACTTAACTCAACCAATGCACGGCTGTTCCCCTCATTTCATTCGACATCTTTTGGTGGAGGGCTCTTTGAAATTGAAGGACTCTCTCGCGAGTAAAGTCGATGTTCACTGCTTTCTGTTCACAGACTTAATGCTGATATGCAAATCAGTGAACAAAAAGAGTGGGGACAGAGTCAAAGTCATTCGTCAGCCATTCATAATCGATAGAGTGGTGACCCAAGAACTGAAAGACGGCAGTGGTTTCATACTCTTATATTTGAATGAGTTTAGAGTCGCAAACGCTATACTTTTGTTGTACTCCAGTGATACCAAGACATGGCTCGACTATATCAAGAAAGCACAGGAACTATATAGACACACCAAAAATATTTCTATTGCCTCAGAACCACCCGAAGTAACATATTTTCGTAATCTCGAAGAAGATGAAGATTATGATTATCCTTCAATGGCACTGTTGGCTGCGTCTCGCCATTCTCCGCGGAGTTCGAGCCGTTCGAGTCTTGTCCACTCTCATAGTGGTTCTGTCGATATGAGTGAGACCTCGAGTACTTCTATGGCAATGATACCACCACCTTCTTCTACACCAAATCTTCTACAACATCCGGATTGTCAACAACAGCCGCCCCGAGCGGTCAGTTTTGAATTGGGAGACCTCCGTAATCCGAGTCTAACGGTTGAAGACTTGGATTCTTTTGTTCGCTCACAAAGTGTTGAAAATCGATCGCCAATTTCAGTGACCGTCACTTCTCCCCGACCCGAACGACGAGCTTTTTTGCTTAGAAATGTAAAGAATAGTAATACTCCTGTTATTAATCATTACTACAGTCAGTATCCCAACACTCTGTCAGTGAATGTGCCATCAAATTATCATCCGATCAATGATTACAAACAAAGTCTCAAATCTCCGCCATCTCTGCCATCGCTCCAAATTCCGATCCCTTCGTCGCCAACAAAAACCATTAATCAGTCTTCACTCCGTTCATTACCACCTCGTCCAACATCTCCGACATTATTAAGTCGTTCCCTGGCATTAAATGCAAATAAGCCGCCGCTCCTTAAGACCAAGAACATATCCGGTCTGATAACACATTCTGCACCGGCAAGTGAAGGTCCCTCTCCTGTACACAGTCTCGATATTGAAGCACCAAATGAGAATCTGGTACAACATTCATCAAAATCAGTTGAATCTATCGATAAGATTGTGGAACAGGAGGTCATTGAAGATCCAGAAGTGCTTAAAAGTCGGATACACCAGAAGAGGACCTGTAGGACTGAACGAAGATACCACACCGCAGATTCTATAGAACACATGAAAAAAGAAAAGGATTCTTCGATACACAAGAGGTTGTCGTGGAATTATGGGCAACAAACTCACGGCAATAAACCCATTCCTTCCCATTGCGAACGCATTCTATGCAATAAACATTTTAACAAATGTTTGAGCTCTGAATCAGTTTACAGTTCCAGTGGTTTTAGTAGTACTGGTTCTGTGCCGTTAAGCGTCGGAAGCTCTGAATGTGATCAGTGCGGTATTGATATTCTCGACCACATCCAAGAAATGGACTCGTATTCCGACTCACCGACTGCTACACCAAATGAGAGCCAGAATTCGCTGCAATCGAGTTCTACATCTGATTGTGAGCTCACCCCTAATCCTAATCTGAACTCAAATATTAAAATCGATATAAGCGAAGTCAAAGATGGAATTTCCTCCGTACAGATCAGACTCGGCAACGGTGGACCCAATCAGACAAAGCCTTCCAAAGCTGATCTTAAAAAGATGAAGGAATTCCTGTTAACCAGTTATAACGTCGAGTCTTCGTAAGTCTTGTTTTTAGTTATAAAACTAATGCTCAATCGATTAACTCAAAGCTCCATTAATTATTTCATCTTGAACATTTATAGAATTCTAAAATATTTGTCAGTTAAGGCCATTAGAATTGCAAAATAGTCTAATAAAAATTAAACTAAAATATCAGTTAAAACTGGAAAATCAACCAAGTTAAAACTTATCAAGTTAAAAATTTGATTCAAATTTGTATTATTTGTCAAGAATTGGCTCCAATTTATGGTAATGTCTTATGATTGAAATAACAGTTGAAAAGCTATTGAATATGTACTAGTATTAAATATATGGAGAAATCAAAAGAGATGCAATTAATAGAGAAATAGCCTTTCATTAGAGTTAAGTAGATTGTATTGAGCGATGGTTTATTGGATACCTTTCTCTCATTAATATCTATTATTCATTTGTTTTGTGAAAATATAGCGAAGTTTGACCGCATTATCTGATGATCGATAAGATTGTGATAAATGTATTGATGTCTGGATTCCAGACTTGTATTTTTGGTGCTTAAATGAGGCGAAAATATTCTCAACTTTTGGTTGGAATTTGTCTTTGGCTCTGATATGCTGACACATGACATACTCATGACCTTAAGTGACGGTTTGTCTATATTTGAAGGATTCCTCGCAATTCTTTGTTCATTTCGGACAAACCCATGAAATTAGAGTTACATTCCATGAAAAGAGGGATAAATTGAATCAGAAGAGCATATCTTAAGAGCAAATTCTGAGCTGTTGTTTAGCGCACAGTCGGATAATATCGACAGTATTTGTCTAACTAGAGGGTCCACTATTTTCTATCAATACTTCAATAATTTATTTTAAATCTTAGATTTGATTAATTGTCAGCGCAATGGTTATCGCAATTTTGCATTAATTATCACTTTATTTGTTGGAAAATTCATTTTAGAATTACTATTATCTCAAAATATGTATAATTATATTAATTATATAAATATGTATTTAATTTTGTCGATTATGTAAATTAATGATAAGATTGAAAACTTTTATTCTGTTTTATTCGTACTTACATTCAATGATTTGATTCGTAAAACTTCTGATTATTTAGAAAAAAAGAGAGAGAAATGGCAATGATATTGAAGTGAAAAATACCAAGTTATTAATTATATTATTGCTATGAAAACATTTTATTAAACATATTTTGTAAGTGCTTTCGATTTTTCTCTTCAAAAAATACTAAATTTATATAAAAAAAAATAATATTTCAGTTAATATTTAAATTTTTATGTTTGCGAAACACATTTAAACTGCAGACTGATCTCAAAAAAGTTAACATTTATTTGCTTTTACAGAATTGAATTGACACTGTACATTTCACAGAATTGATTAATCACTGAATATATTGGATCTTTCAACAGGTCAATAAAAGTATTGTAATTATAATTAAACTGAATATAATTATTGAATCCTTTGTAAAAATTAGTGCCTAAATATATGAAAAAATATCGTCGGAAATATTTGTGAATAAAAGCTAAAAATTATATATAAAATTATTTTTAAACTATAATTACTGTCATTTCAATTGATATCTCAAACGCAATGTTTTGGAAGCATTCAAATGAATAAATTATGAGAAAATTCAAATCCGATTCTGATTTGCTTCTCATTTATTGTGAATTATTCATTAAGTGATTCATATTTTGCAGACAAGCGTTGAGTAAAGAATGAATTCATGTCAAACCATAAACTCCTAATTTATTTCTCAACACAAGACATAGAATTTGTGACAAAAATGTCGCCACAAATGAATATTTTGTTGATATTCTACTTTATGTTCAGAAAAAAAACATAAAATGCTTGAGTTTTTAAGTAAAATCAATGTCTTCTTGTCTTTTATAAATTGTTTGTACCAGCAAAGTTGGTCAGAATAGCTCAATCCATTGAAAGCCTGAATGCCCCAGGATAATCCAGGCTTGGAATTAAAAAATTCATTAAATTAAAGCATTAAAGAATTGAAACAAAACTCATGTTTAATAATAGAGCGCTCTTTGAAAGAAATGAAGAAAATTAAGTCTTTGTTGAAGTACTAAAATATCCCGAATATTAAACTCATTGTTCGACTCATAAGTTATAACTTTTGTTTTCAATAGATTTTATTGTAAAACAGCGAAAAAAACCAATAATTAATCAAAGGGTATAATTGATGGGATAAACGCCACCCGTTAGCGCACACCACACCCGACTCCGATATGACTTTTTGCACTCAACTATTATTACAATTAAAAATTGCATTCGTTTGGAAATGAAGTAAAATCACAGAAAACTGTGGCGAAGACTCGAATCGATAAAAAAAAGTTAAAATAACTAAAAATTATTATTTTATTGCATCGAAAAAGCTTTTAATAATAATATCAAAGATAATGCGATAATATTGTGTTTTAACAATACATTCAAAAAACAATATTTAATATCAATCAAAGATTTTAATCATTTAATTGATTAATTGTATCAACGATTCGGACACTCTTAAGGTTCAGTAAATTTGTTTAAATTATTTGAACCGACAGTTAATTAGTTAATCAGATTTGAATATTTTGGAGAAAACTTGAAACGAAGACTACGAACGACTTAACAATTTATCGTTTGATTTAAACAAACGATTTCTACTGATTTGGACAAAAGCTCGGATCGAAAACATGGAAAACATTTGTTTTTTAAACAATCAATTAATTGAACTTTTGATGAGAGGACAGGTATCGCGAGGACGATGAGAGCGATGCAAGTGAGTCAATGGCACATTTTCTCTATTAGTGGTTTTTCTCAATTATGAGGTCGTTGTTGGAGTGGGAGTCGGCGGAGAACTACTATTGTTGGCCCCACTATTGCCTGAGTTGTTCGTATTATTATTAGTAGAATTGTTCTGTTGCTGCTGTTGTGCCACCCAGTGCGAGGTAGTCAATTGTGTGCCTCTGAACTGCTGCGCCGCCACCTGAACAGGAATCAATTGAATAGTTTGGCCTTGAATTGTGGTCGCGATATGCTGTTGAGTGACTACTCCCGCATTGACCACATTGTTTGCGTTAGCATTTCGGGCGCCCCGACCGCCACTGCCTGTACTTGGATTAGTGTGGATTCGTCTGTGACGACCTTAAAAAGAATGCATTCGTTAGTTTCTATCAAACGATTAAAATTAAAATTAATGGATTACTTAGTTTATCCTTTCGATAAAAACCCCGACCGCAGTATTCGCATGGATAGGGACGCTCTCCCGTATGGATCATTTGGTGTCGCCTCAAATGATTCTTCTGAGAGAAAGATCGACCGCAAACATCGCAATGGAATGGCTGTTAAAGTTATTGAAATTAGATATTGAAATAAATTAAATTCGTCTGACTTTGTCGCCGGTGTGGGTCCGCATGTGATCTAATAGTTTGCACCGATATGAGAAACCAGAGCCACAAATCTCACAGCTATTCAAAAATTAATTATTATTGACATAAAGAGGAAGAATTAATGAATACCTGCAAGACTTTTCACCATGGGCCACTCGAACATGAATTCTAACTCTTTCAGCGCTGGCAAACAATTTTCCGCATTGATTGCACGGAACGCTCTTCTCTTGTTTGGTGTGATTACTAAACAATAATCAGATAATTATTCCATAAAATTAATTAAAAATAGTTTTGACGACAAATTCCGAGAAAATGTGTAAAAAATGTGAGGAATTCACTCATTATTTATTGTCTTTAAATTTGAATAATGAAAAATAATAAATTCTTTGAAAATAAATTCTATTGGAATCACTTCAAACATTCTGAGTATTTGTAATTCAAATTTTTTCAGAATTTATCTAAACTTATGTAAAATTTTTGCACAATACAAGTAAGGGAAAAGTTTGTTTATACCTGAGATGTGCCTGTAGTTCGCTGGCGCTCTTGTATGGTATTTTACAAGCGGGACAGGGCCAGACTGTGGCCGTCGAGTTGCTGAAACTGACGGTACTAACATTCCTAACCTGAGAAGCAGCCGAAGCAGTGGCTGGAATGAGGATCGCGTGTTGCTGTTGTTGTTGAGGTTGGAGGTGCTGTTGGGGTTGACTGTGTTGTAATGGATTGCCGGGAAAGGCGATGGCTGTCGTCAAGAGATGAGTTCCCGTCTGTGGCTGCGGTTGATTACAGTTTTGAGAACTTCTCTGTTGTTTAATCTTAGTATTTGAGTGCTGTGACTGTTGTGACTGTGAGTGCGCTTTTGTGGCACTACTGTTGTGTAGCATATCGTTAGCCGACGGCTGTTGTTGTGGCACATGATGTATGAAATTTGCGATATGTTGGCGCGGGTCGAAACCTATCATTCAAATAATACAAAATTAGCATCAAATGACTCTCCTTTCATTTATTGCTTAGAATTTAAGCTCAAAGTTTTGTCTGATCGCAAAACACCTCAAATCCCTAAAAACAACGAATACTTTTGAGAAAATTAAAGATTCCAAATAAATGTGTCAGGGTAAAAACATAATAACATGCAGTTTTCGCAAAACATTAAGATCTTAGACCTCCTAGGTCTAGGAGATAACGGATAAAAATTCTTCTGGTGTTCCGGAAATGTAACAGATGGCGGATACACACCTTTTGTTGCGAGATTCATTTTTAAAATAATTTTCCCTGTTTAAATTGGTTCTTATATGATTCACCTGATTCAAATACTATAAATTCATATCTATAGTTATTTTCATAGCTTATCAATTGAATATATAAAATGGATGTATTCACTAATTCTGCCAAGTTCATAGAATTAATTAAAAATCCTTGGCACTGTGATAAGGGAATAAAAATAGCAAGGTTTTTTCTATAATTTGATAAATGAAATTAGTTTTTAACAAAATGAGATCTTTTATGAATCAACAATAAATATTTGTCATGAAATCAGTAGTTAAAGAAAAGATAAATCCATAGAAAATGTTTAGTTCTAAAATAATCTTAATCAAAACTAATTGTTTACAAACTGAAACTTGACTCAAACTTTTTAAATAATTTGGAAATAGAAATAAGATTGACATGCACATCTCTAGATTAAGCACTTTCAAATTATGTTAGGTATAAATTAAAACTATATTTTAGTTCGATCATCACATGGTTTGGAATATACCTTGCTTAAAATGTGACATTTCTAAGAAAGTTAAAATTCAGAATCTATTCAAAGCGTATAAATAAAGAATGAATCGATTGACTAAACAATTGTGAAATAATTTGAATGATTGGATACTGAAGTGAATGGAACTCATATATGATATCAATAAATAGTTGAGAGATTTAACCTTCGAAGTAAACAAAGACTAAGTGTTTGATACTATTGTGGCAATTCTTGTGATCGATGCCAAGAATGTAAGCATAAAATGTATGGAAAACAAAAGGATTCTCAAATTGTGGTAAATGGGAGTAAGGCTTGAATTGCGAGTAGATTTGCCTCAAAATAAATTTAAACTTTTTATGGTTTAAAAAAAGAAAAGTTGTGTTCAATCGTGTATTGAATATAAGTGAATGATTGGAGACGAGAAGTGCATCATTGCTAACATCTAAAGCATATCTGTGTATGCAATGAGTTCCCCCATTGTTGTAGTGATTGCCCTACACTTCAATCCCCCAAAACACTGTCAAAGTAACTGTTCGTTCGACCCCCTATCGCCCGATTAGCACCGAATGACACCCGACCAACACTTACCCGGGAAAGCGGTGGCCGCCGGGAAGACGAATGCAGGTGTACAGACCACTTGTTCGGGTTGTTGTCCAGTTGTTTGACTTGCAGTCCCACCTGAAGCCATATTCGTTCCTTTGTTGAGCCCCAGTATAGGTGTGACAACACATGCGTTCTCTCCGACCAACACTTTGCCTAACATTACATTGAAAATACTGTGAATGACTGACACAATGTGCACACAATCTCTACACTACAGTTAACACCCGTTAATTCTCTAACATTTAATTTATGGTCATTCCCAACAATCTTACATTCAATTGCCCTTGCTTAATTAATCAATTCAAAATAAGAGATTTAATGATAAGTTATATTACTTCGGACTTCAGGAATATATTGAATTTTGATGGCATTCATAACTTAGAAGATTCTGCAAATGAGTCGATCGTTAACTTAAATACAAAATATAAAACACGTTTCGATGAAAAAAATATAATTTCACAACAATTAGAAATTGAATTAAGATTTTTATAAATCGTATTAAAAGTTGTTGATATCCATCACATTTGGTTGACGTCACGTGAGTTTGTTTTTAATGCAAACGTTTTTATAGTTTAATCATTTCCTCATTTGTTGAATTATTTTCGATTCTTCAGAAATTAAAGTACAAATAATGGCTAAAAACTCAACTCAAGAGCTATCCGTCTTAAAAAAGATGTTAACTGTGGGCTCCAAATGGGAGGATAAGGTTTTTATCGACTTGCCTTTATTTTTAATCATTTGTTAACAAATTATTATTTATCGTCAACTTTAGGACCAATTTCTTGATGTTATTTATTGGGGCCGACAGTTGTTGGCTATATTTATGGGAATCATTTGGGGATATTTAGGTTCTCAAACATTTTACAAATCCATCACTTATTTGACTAAATATTTAAATTGTTTCTTAGGTTTAACCGGAATAATAGGTTTAAGTTCTTTTGTGATCACGAATTCAATCGCTGTTTATTTCTATTCGAGTATTGATTTCTTCGTTTAATTTTATAAAATTTGTTTAAATCGTTTGTTTTTTCAGTTAATTTTAATACCGATAACGAAGACGTTATGCAAGACGTGAAGGAAGGCTTTATGACATCCTTCGCATCGTTTCTGGTAATCATTAAATTCATGTGATTTGCATTCCATTCCTAAACTTAACTTTTCTATTATTTTAAAAGGTTTCGTGGATTTTAATATATTCTGCGCTATATTTCTAATACTGTTTTAGTTTTTCATATTTATTATAAAATTTAGTTTAAATAGTTTTATAATATTTTGACATTTGTTTTGTGGATTTAACTCTCAATTTGTTATAAATTGTTATTAAATTCGAATAAATTTACGGATTATTTTTGCCAAAAATATATTTCAAACAAAATAATAAAAAGTGTACCCCAGGGGGGATTCGAACCCCCGACCTTTGGATTAGAAGTCCAACGCGCTATCCACTGCGCTACAGGGGCTAACGTTAACGCCCATCTATTGATTGAGCTATATAAATAAGAGTGACTGTGAATGGCTGACACTATGCGCACAATTACTCCAATGAGTGACGTTTTCTCAACAAATAGTGAAATCTGTGGACAAAACTAAGAATAAAAGCAATGAGTTTTGGTTAATAAGTGAAACGCATTGAACCCAATGTTTGTCCGTTTGGTTGAGTACTACAAAAATGGCGTCAATTGTAGTAAACAGTAATTCAATCATTAATTCGGTTAATAATAGTATTAATGACAAAAATAGTACCGAAAAGACTAAACCAAAGTTCAAAAATGTCGTTATATCTCTGGAGAACAGTATTTTGCCGAAAGAGAAGATCTCTTTGACGCCATCAATAGCCGATGGGCTCGACTCTGACTATGAAATCGATTTAAGAATACTCGGCTGTGAACTGATCCAGACTTCAGGCATTCTCCTAAGACTACCTCAGGTTTGACTCAATTATTATTAGCTGTATTTAATTAATTAATGTATGTGTGGGCGCAGGTGGCGATGGCGACGGGTCAGGTCCTCTTTCAACGCTACTATTACTCAAAGTCTTTGGTCCGCTTCCCGATGGAGGCCACAGCCATGGCGTGTGTGACACTCGCCTCTAAGATAGAAGAAGCGCCGCGAAGAATAAGGGATGTCATCAATGTTTTCCATCACATGAAACAAATCCGATTACAAAAGTAAGACTTGTGATTGTCTTTGGAGTGAATTGCACTCAAAATATAAATTTGATTGAAGCATTTGTTGTTTTAATTGTGTTTAGAAGTGCCATAAAAAGTAACTTTCAGTAACTGCTCTGAAATTCCTATTTTTGTGGTTTTAAGAGTTTTAGTGTAAGCTAACAATCATTTTAACCCATTTTTCTGATTCCAGTGAAGACAAGCCATTAGTTTTGGACGAGAACTACATTCTGACAAAAAATAATGTGATTAAAGCCGAGAGAAGATTATTGAAAGAATTGGGATTTTGTGTTCACGTCAAACACCCCCACAAAGTATTGCCCATTTTTGTTATCTCTATTGAATCAATTGATTAATTTGTGGTTACTTTCAGTTTATTGTGACTCTTCTTCAAGTATTGGAGAACGAGAAGAACCACCGCCTGATGCAGACCTCGTGGTAAGCATTGATTCTGATTTGACTTTTGAGACATTTTCTAAATTTTGTTTCATTGAATGAATTGAATACTAATATAATTAATGATTTAATTTAAACCACAATTCTTTTAGAGTTTAAAAATAGTTTTATTAAAACATTATTGATAGCACTCATAGGCTTCGTTTGGTTGGGTTTAATTGCCATAACTCTTATGGTTGTCTTAAGTATTGGGGTTTAGGGAACAGTTGGGAACAGTTTCGTTATCAATAATGTTCTGTAAAAGTGATTGAAATTTGATTATTAATTGTTTTTTAATTTATTGCCTAACAGTAAATTAGGTGATGATTAGGTAAGTAAGTCTTCTATCGATTCCTGACAGTCAGTGCCTGGAATCAGGAAATCTCTGAATAAAGCCACAGCTGAATGGAAAGTAAGCGCTGCAAACACTGCAAATCACTTCTTGCAATCACTCAACCAATGGATTGCACTCTTTGTCAATACATTAACTGATTTTGAGTGAACTGATTGTCAATTCTTGTGCCAAAACC
This sequence comes from Oribatida sp., assembly GCA_034697865.1. NCBI lineage: Eukaryota > Metazoa > Arthropoda > Arachnida > Sarcoptiformes > Oribatida sp. The sequence continues at coordinate 11,890 of JAQGAR010000111.1, read as the reverse complement.
AAAGGTAATGATTTGGATTCGAATGCTTTCATTTGTTCGCAACAATCAAATGACATTTAAGAAGATTTTATAGATATTACAGTTCTCTCACAACTTAACCTTTAATTGATTTATGGATTTGTGTCTCTCTTGTGATCACAACTGAAACCATCATTAATTCGACTCAAATCGACTGCAATTACCGGTGATCTCAAAATGTGTTAACTTTGATATTACTATCGTTTTAGATCTGATGCCATTCAATGTCAACCCTCTCACGAGTTATGACATTCGGCACTCATTTCTCTATTAATCTTTTGGCCGAAATGGGATTCAACTCAAGTGAAATAAAGTGAAAAAAGTGTTAATTTTGTTATTTTGAAGAGAAGATCGGATTATATTTATTCAGTGATTGACTATTATTTGACTCTTAAGTTTGCAGAGCTTTCCTCAGAGTGTGGCAGAGCTTTCCTGAGACCAGTGCCCGACTATGGATACGAGTTGTGCCTCTAATTAAACTAAAATTTGCTAAGAATTGTGGTTTCATTTGGCATTCAGTCGTTCCAATCGAACGGTAATTATTTAGAAATATCTAAAAATTATTTCTCTTTTCACAGGAATTACATGAATGACAGCTTAAGAACTGATGCGTTCGTTCGATATTCACCCGAAACGATTGCCTGCGCCTGTGTTCACCTCAGTGCCAGAGTTTTAGGGGTATACCACTCACTAATTACTCTGTTTGTGTTTTACTTAACATTGTTTAATAGGTTCCGCTCCCAACCCGTCCAAATTGGTTTGAAGTGTTCGGTATATCTGAAGAAGAGATAAAAGAGGTGTGCGTTTCAATACTTAGATTATATGCTCGGCCCAAACCAAATCAGGAGGAGCTGGAAGCCGTTGTCGAACAGTTGCGTAAAAGTCATGAAAACGCAAAGATTAAAGCAAAAGAATTAACTGTTAATGAAAACGGAACCCCCACTGGACTATCGGAAGTGAGCCCAAACTCCCGACCGGTTTCACCTCAACCGAAGCCTAAGTCAGAAAACGTTTCGCCAAAAAATAAGCTCAAATCGATTTCGTCTGTTGTAAGCCATTCGACGAGTCCTTCGAAAAAACGAAATAAAGATTCACCGAATGATAGGAGAAGTCGTTCCAAATCACGAACTATGAGTCCAATCAATAGAGACAAAAGTTATTCCAATTATGAGAGGGATAGGAGTTATAACCGCGAAAGAGAGCGATCGCCACCCAAATCCTATGCATATGACTACTCCCGTTCCCGTTCGAGATCTGCCGACAAAACGGGTCGTCATAAACATAAGAGAATCACTTGCAGTAGAAGTAAAAGCCGTTCGCCCGTTCACTCGCACCGACATCATAACCATCACAATAGTAAACATCATTCTTATAATATGAGTCGCAAATCGAGTAAACGATCCAAATCTCCGTACAATAGAGAAGATAGAAACTCATACCACTCACGCTCCAGAAGAAGCAGATCCAGAGAACTGTATGTCTATCGAAGGAGTTAATGAATCAATTGATTAGAAATGAGTGAAACAATTGCTATCATTTATTTTTATACTAAAAAATACATTAAATATTTGAATCGAAAAGTTATACAAATAATCGATAAATATATTATAAAAACTCGAATCGATGGCCGAAAGTAGATTTCGGCGAACCTCTCTTTCTCAACATTTGTAATATTTTCATTCAATTAAACATTTGTTGAATTATTTAAATCGTTTAAAAACTTCTACTTCTCATATCTAAACCCAACGATTCGAATAACAACAGGTTTTGAGTTAACACTCATTTGTCTAATTCTGTCATCTCTTTTGACGAGATCTGAGTCGAGAGTTTTGTGCTATTCTTCGGTTTGAAGAACCGGCGCCTACAGAGAAAAACGATTGGCCAGTGCCGGCCACCACTGAAGCAACTGGCGTCGCCGCCGGTTTAGCAGTGAATAGTGTGGGTGTACTCTGTGGCCAATTCGGCAATGAAATCATAGGACTTGAAATTGGATTTGAAGCAATTGTATTGTCAGTATTGTCGACACTAATGTTTTGAGGACTGAGTGACACTTTAGGAGCCGTTAAAACTGAAGAGATGGGAGTATTGAGAAGAGTTGTCGTCGTTGTTGTTTCAACTCTGGAATTAGTGAATATGACGGCCGCCGGCACAGTTGGCAGATCCACTTCTGTTGTCTCTTGCGTTACAAATGCACTTTCAATGGTAGGGTTCGTCTCTATACTAATTTGGCCCTCATTTGAGTCAGTGGTGGGCGACGACACTTCTTTCACAGCATTCAAAAAACGATTCAATCGATCTCTTGCTTTATTCCGATCTCTTTTGTGGTCTTCCATTGAATGCAAATGAAGAGGAAGTCCATATGATTTTTTGGGGGCACTCTTTTCCTTATCGGTTGCCCTAAAGTTGAGGGACAACTCATTAGTGAAACGGAACTGTCTCTCGTCGTCCACTTTGAGCTTCCAATTGGGCGGGGCTTCCACTTTAGGCTCGTCTACTATTTTCTCTTCTTGTGGGGTAACAGTCCTTTGAGTTTTGATTTCTTTGAACTCCTTTGGATCGGGGGATAGTTTGCGCTTATTTTTGAGGCTTTCACTCAATTTAATCGATTGCAGAGAACTATAAGAACTCAGAATTTCATTGTTTCGAAATCTCTTTTGGAAAAGATCTGATCCATCGTTAGCTTGTCTTTTAACCGATTGCTTGTTTGTAGTAATCATTCCGTTCGGTATTTGTTTCGAATCGTTTGGATCTCGTTTTTGTTTCTTATTGGCGGACACAACGGGATTGTCGTCGCATTCGATATCAGTCTTCGGTTCGCGTTTTCGGCGCAAACTTTTCCTAAGAGCATCGACCACAGCCTTGGAATCTGTTGGGGGTCTCACTGTTTCCATCGATATGTCAGTCGTCCCCAAAGTCGAGACATTTGGAGTGTTAGCGTTCGATGAGAGACGACTTAATGTCATTTTTGACAGATTTTGTGGCATTGGAGCGATCCTTACGGTCACCGGTTTTACTGGCGATAGCTTTGGCTTCAATTCATACGATTGTTCGGAACCGGTGTTCAACCGAACGAACGGCAGATTTCCTAATTGAGAGATCGGTGATTCTCTAATCGGCCGATAAAGTGATGGCGAATAAGACATATCTGTCGCAGATTCTGGTCTAAGAGACGAACCAAATGTTTGACCGCTCATTGAATTCAACAAACTATCGCTTTGGAGGAAATGGTTGCCAGACATCGAATCCAATGAATAATTAGAGAAATAATTATCGGCAGTTCGTGTCTGAACAGGTAGTTGTCGTCGAGCGGACCTAATTTGGCGAATATTGGGTCCAAATCTATTATCACTTGTAAGCGATTGATTGACTTTTGGTCGGCTCTTATGTTTGGAGAGCTCCACATTTGATCCACTTTTAAAATAATGTGATTTAATAACTAAAATAACAATAAAAAGAAGAATAGAAACGCCGACCAAAAGCGGTGACCAAAAAAACAGAAATGCCATCAAAATGACGAAAACGCCGACAATTGGTTCAATCCTTTTAAACATTGTGTTCGAGTAAATCAGTCACTTATATCACAATTTAATGGAAAAACATTTTTAACCGCAAAACACATTAAACTATATTTAGTTTTTGACTATAATTTGAATTCAAATAAAAAACATGTTTTTCAGTGAATTTCGGACTTTTATAGCAAATACCGATATATCGATTCATCGGTTTTATAATATTCTTTCAATTTTATAAACAGTTAATCAAAATTTATGCACAAAAAACACAAAATTAAGAAAAATGTATATTAAAAATGCGTAAAAACTACTCACAAAAGATTTTTAGTAAAATAATAGCAATTAATTCAAATATTTGACAAAACATTGAATCGATTAAAACATTACTCAAACGATTAAATCGATTGCAATAAAAGTGATTTCGTTCTCAATCTTATCAAAAAATTCACAAAAACTGTAATATATTTTATGGAAACTCATTGCAAATGAGAGGAATCGATGCATTCGTTGCGAGAATTTCCAAAGCAATCAAATAATTTGTTACGTCTTTTGTGAATAAATGAAATCAGTATTCAATAAATCCGTTGTTTTGGCGCTAAAATAAGTTAAAAACAGTTTTATTTACTTTAATTGTATTTGTTTTTGTTTTCAATCATTTGTCACTTATTTTTAATTAAATAAGTTTTAATTTAAGTGAAAAAACTTTTGAAATTAATATAAACGATGCGAAAGATTCGATTCCTAATCCCAATCAAATTGGAAGACTTGAATCAAGCGGATGGTCAGATTGATGTGTATTCCGTGCGATTGAACTACAATTTAAGGGATATCCCCACAAAACTTAACGGTATTTCATGTCTAAAAGCATTTGAAGAATATTCTCATTGTTTTGTTTGAATTAAAGACTGTTCCGACAATTTTCGGTCGAATGGAATTCAATTCATTTTAGAAGATTTCGATGTCTTCTTCTATTGTCTAAAGTAAGATATTTTGAGTGATTAATGGGTTAGTAATCATTCCTCTCTTAAACAGATATTTCGATTCGTTGGAAGCCAAACATAGAGACAATTCGTGGAAATTGATTCACAAGAGTTTGAATAAATTGTATTCAGATTTGGAAAACTATTTCAATAATTTCGATGCAAACGAACGGAACGATTACTGCAATCTCTTAAAAATGATTGTTTATGTCTTCTGCTCTTTGAGTGAACTCTTCGAAGAACAGGACATAAAGCAGTCGACAAACATTGACTTCGATAATATCGGCGCCAAAAAGACAAATAAAAAGAAGGGAAGAACCGAAGAATCTTACGATTGGCAGCAAAACAAAGACAAAGGTATGAGTGTTTTGTTGCGAATGATGTCTCTACCGTTGCACCGACTTTTTAACCCACCCGTCGTTGAGGACGAGTTTGTGAGGTAAGCGCTCTTCTCATTCATTCATTAAATATTAACATAGGTTTTGATTTCAGTGTAATTATGAAATGTTGTTATAAAATGATTGAAAATCCAATCATTTCGCGACAAAAAGACTCGAATTTTGCGTTAAATATATTCCATATAATCGGAAGCGGTATTGAAAGACATCGACAGAGTTTGAGTCAGTAATCGATTAGTCTTTCGTTGCATTTCTTTAATTGTCTTTAATTTTGTTAATTAAAGGTTTTTGTTTGAAATTAATTCAATTACTGCAACAAAAAGAACAATTGGTTCCAATTTTAGCCAATTTGGTTGAAGCCATCGTTAAGAAACACAACCAAAAACTGTTAATTTGTGAAATAATTCGTGAAATAAAAAGGATAGACATTCGTGAGCTCTCACGTGACTCAAGTGGACCAAAAGCCATCTCTAATTTTCTTGTGGAAGTGTCTGAGAAGTGTCCGCAGGAAATGTTACCGTCGATTAGTGATTTGTTAGACTTTTTGGAAGAAGACTCATACCTAATGAGAAACGCGACGCTCAGTATTATCGGGAATCTAGTCGTCAAAGAGTTAAGTAAAAGCGAGTTTAAAGAAGGTTCCAAAGAACGACATCTCAGAGATCAACTTCTCGACAAACTCGAAGATCATATTCACGATAACACCAGTTATACAAGAAGTCGAGCCCTCCTGGTTTGGTGTAATTTATGTCAGGCAGAGGTCATACCTCTTCCGCGGCTCGAATCGCTTATCGAAGCGGTTGTCGGAAGACTTCGCGACAAATCGTGTTTAGTCCGCAAATATGCCGTTCAGTTTTTAACTCAATTTTTGACCCGAAACCCCTTCGCAGCGAAACTCTCCCTTCAAGTTTTGAAAACTCACCACCAAATCGAAGAAAATAAACTCAAAGACTTGATCGCTTTTAACGAAGAAAACGAACAACAATTTGGTTCAAAGAATAAGAGTTCCGATAAATTGATTGCTGTTTGGAATGACATCGAAACAGAATTTTTACAATTTTGGACTGAAAGCGAAACCGCTACTCCTAATAGTTGTGACGATGAAACTGATGAAATTGAGAATCAAACCATTCTTTCCAACTGTGAAGAGATTGAGGAAGTCTTCGATCGAATCCGTTCATTGCTTTTAGAAAAAAAATTCAAATCTGCCGTTTCATTGCTTAAGAAGACTAAAGACCAGTTCCCCGGTGATAAAACCTTGAATAAAAGGGATGTCGACGCTATGGACGACTCCAGTAGTGAGGAGGACTCCGATAAAGAAGATACAGAAGAAGAAAATGAACCAAATAAGACTATCATTGAGTGGGTCCCTAAATGTGTTTAAACTTACTTATTTGAATATTTTATATTTTCAGTGATCTCCCGCCACGTCCTCCCCTCCCGGAAATAATAGCTTTGGCCAAAAGAATATTTTTGGGTAATATTTGTAATTGAATTGAATTGTCATTAATTTATCAAAATTTACAGCGAATGCAACGAATGAGGAGAAATCAGTCCTCGATTTGGGTTCAAAAGTATTTGAAAAGGATATCGAGAGATTAGTGACGGGTCTGATTCAATCGAGTCAGGAAACCAATTTCCAAACAACCACTACTGTGGAAGTGGCCCGACCTTCGATTGATGGCAATGAATCAGTACTAACGGAAATCAATAAACAGCAGTTCGTTGTCAAGTATTTGAGTGATTGCATAAAATTCACGCAACAAATTCAAATCTCAATACCTCTGGTGTCAGAGCTGTTACTATCGCGGAATATGTCGGACGTGCAGGAGGCCATTGAATTCTTTGTGTCCGCCTATCAGTTCGGCGTTAAAGAAGCCATTTATGGCGTTCGTAAACTAATTATTCTAATTTGGTCTCAAGAAAAGAGTGTGAGAGAGGCCGCCATTTCTGCCTATAAACGCATTTATTTGGATTTCGAATCCGAAGACAGATTTAGTGACTCTTCTGATAAGAACAGCCGTCAAAAGGCCTTTTCAGTGATTAAGAGTCTTTCGGAGTTAGTATTGGGGGCCGCTTTAGGGGAACTCATTTCCATCGAACAATTGCTCAAAGAATTGATGGATTCGAATGATATCACAAATACTCACATTCAGATACTTTGGGAACGGTTTGCAATGAAGTTATCGAATACTACTCCTGAAGAGAGCAGAGCTGCCATTCAATTGATTGGAATGTTAGCTAATTCTAATCCTGAGCTCATTCGCTCTGAAATGAATTTAAACGCTATTATTGAAACAGCTTTAGGAGAAAGAGGACGGCATGACTCAAGACTCGTGACAGAGACGTGTATTGCTTTGGGAAAAGCCTATCGATTACCGAAAACAGAAAAAGCGGAACTGTTCTTTCGTTTACCTAAAAATCATATTTTGTTTGAAAAGTTGAGTTCTCTTTTGATCGACTGTTTGGATGACATAAACGACAATAACTATAATATGATGTCCGATACAATAATCAAAGTAATCTTCTTATTGGCTGAAAACCCCGACTATCTCTGCGAACAATTGATTAAAAAAATGCTCCAAAAAATGTTGGCTTTGACTCAAAGCGAAGAACTAACGAATGAAATGCAAACCATATCTCTGGAGAACCAACAAAATAAAGAGAACACTGATGTAAATCAAGTAAGCATTCAGGAGACCACTTCTGAGATCGATGGACAGTCTATTGTCTCATCACAACCAATGACTGAACCACTTTTTTCTCAAACCATTCGAACAATACGTCAGTTAAACTCTGAAATTCTTTCCCGATTTATATCAATGATCGGAAACATAGCACTGAATGCCTTAATTCACATCGATTTGAATGTTTTGACTGAACTTAAAATCAGAAATCATATCAAAGAAGAAAAGGATAAGAAAAGCGATAAAACTCCCCGACGGAGATCAAAAACTCCGGGTAAAACACCCGGAACTGTTGCCGGTGACCAGAATCTAGAAGAGGAGATCGGTTTAGCCGGTGCTAATGCTGTTGAGGACCAAGAACAAGAGTATCTTAACAAAATTTGCAATGATGAATTGGTTCTAGGTATTTATTTGATTTCTTCAAACCCTTTTGTAATAACGGTCTAAAATTAGGCAATAATTTGTTGGCGCGACTCAGTGAACTGGTGGTTATCATAGCACAGGATCCGGTGGCGTATCCCGACATCAAGTTGCGAACGGCTTCGAGTTTGACTTTAGCCAAATATATGTGTGTCAGCGAAAACTTCTGTCGCTTACATATAAGACTTTTGTTCACAATTATGGAAAAGTCTGATCTGCCTGTGATTCGGGCCAATACTGTGATCGCTGTGGGCGATCTCTGCGTTCGATTCCCAAATCTTTTAGACCAGTGGTCGCCACAAATGTTTCAAAGATTGCGAGATCCGGACGTTACGGTCAAAATGAATACTTTGAAAGTATTGTCGCGTTTGATCCTCTCTGATATGGTTAAAGTCAAGGGTCAGATCAGTGAAATCGCAGTTCTCATGGTTCACGAGAATGAAATACTGGCCTCTTCTTCGAGACTATTCTTCACCGAATTGGGCAAAAAACAGAACGCCATTTACAACGTCTTACCCGACATTATTAGCCATTTGTCGGACACCGAAACGCGTTTAGAAGAAGATGATTTCAGAGTTGTTATGAAATTCATTTTCGAGTTAATTGACAAAAGTCGACAAACCGTTTGTTTGGTAGAAAAGCTGTGCCAACGATTCCGAATGACAACGTAAGACATTTTGTTTTTTATAATACATTGATTTTGTTTTGTTTATTTAGTGATGAGCGGCAGTGGAGGGATTTGGCCTTTTGTCTCAGTCTCTTGAATTACGCGACCATTTCGTTCCAAAAATTGCATGAAAACCTCATTTGTTTTGCGGATAAGCTATTCCTCGATGAGGTCCACGACTGCATTCAAACCATTATATCAAATGCCAGGAAAATGGAGAAAACTCTTAAGAATGAAACCAAACAAATGATCGATGAATTTGAACAAAAAGTTAATGAATGTCGAAACAAAGGAACCAATGAAGATGACTCTGAGTTTCAGAAAGTGGTTGGAACTCCGCCCTCGGCATCCAAACGAACGTCACGACTCTCATCTGCACATAAGCGCTCTTCAGTGGCGTCACAGAAGAGGACGCGACTCATTAAACCGAATAAAGTTAAACGAAAAGTTGTAGCCAAGGGCTCAGAAGAAGATGACACCGACGAAGACACCTCTTCAAATAAACGAGTGGCCCCTCAAAGCTCTGAAAGAAGAGCAGAGCGACCGCAGAGGACTGCCAAACGACTTCAGCCAATCATTTCTTCAGAAGAGGAAAGTTCTTAAATTTTTATTTCTTCATTGGTTTTAAATTAAAAATTTAACGCATTTTTGTAGCACTTCTTCTCTTTATTTAACTTTTCATTCATTCGTTTTGAGACAATTTGACTAAAATCTTAAAATTCATAATTCATTAAAAGTTTTATAATCAATAAACTCATCAGTCATTTACCACTCATTGAATCCCTCTTTGGCTACGATTTCTTGTTTATAATCAGATATGAAATACCAATCGTTTAAATTTGATTACTATTTATGTTATATAACCGTTAATGACATCCATTGGAACTCAACTTATATTTGAATAACAGTTTAAAAGACACCACAAATGTATTGATTATAAAAGAAGACATAACCGGACATCAGTACAGTTAATGTGATTCCAATGGATGCGTTTCGACAAAAACTACGGACAAATCGAATCACCGGTAAGTCATTCATCCCTAACGAGTCTCTCGTTTTTAAAATAATTAAGGATTGAAAAGACTTTAATTTCGATTTGAGTTCTCTCTAATCAAAACGTTTTAGTCATTTAATTAAAATAATTGCAAAACGATTTTTAAATTTCATCTAATCTTTAGTTTTAAAAACCGGGAAAAGTGTTGACTTTTGGAAACCGGGGTTTTGTTTGGGAATAAATTCTCTTTAAATAGTTTCTAAAGAAATAAAATCTCAAATTATTTGATAACTAATTGCGGAAAATTAAAGAATTTTGAAAAAAGGCAGTGATTTTGAGAAAACTATTTTGAAGAAGAAGTCCTAAATTGTCGATTATTTTTTGTGAGGGTTTCTGAAGTTCTTTCCGGCGTAAACCGCTTTCGAACCCAATTCCTCTTCAATTCTCAATATTTGATTGTATTTCGCCAAACGTTCGGAACGACAGGGCGCACCAGTTTTTATCTGACCGGTTGATAGTCCCACCACTAAATCTCCAATAAATGAGTCTTCAGTCTCTCCACTTCTGTGCGAAACCATTGTTCCCCAACCGTTAGATTTGGCCAAATTGTGGCTAAAAGTCCCAAAAATATTGATAAATATTAAATAAAAAGTAAAGTAAATCATACGCATCGATAGATTCTGTGACGGTTCCGATTTGATTCACTTTCAATAGCAGACAATTGCAGGCCTTCTTCTCAACAGCGGTTTGAATTCGCTTCGGGTTAGTGACCGTTAGATCATCGCTAAGAAATCAAAACATTTTTGGCCAATTGTTTAAAATTGAAGTAATTTTAAATTACCCGACAATTTGAATATCAGTCTTAGCGGTGAGAGCAGTCCAGGCTTCCCAATCGTCCTGATCGAAGGGGTCTTCAATTGAAACCATTGGATACTCTTTAATGAACTCGAGATAGAGATTCGCCAACTGTTCCGATGAAATCCATTTAGTTTTATCTGAGTTCGGGTTTTTGAAGTCTAAGTCGTATTGTTTTTCTTTGAAGAACTCGGAGGCGGCCACATCCATTCCAATCTCTATCTTTCCGGTATAACCGGCCAATTCAATGGCTTTCTTGATTAGCACCAGTGCGTCCTTATTGTTTTGAATGTTGGGCGCAAAGCCTCCCTCATCGCCGACTGCCGTCGCATCCAAACCGAAATCTTTTTTGATGACGTTCTTCAAGTGATGGTATGTTTCCGATCCCATTTTCATAGCTTCAGTGAATGAGGTGGCACCGGTTGGAAAAATCATGAACTCCTGCATGGCTAACTTATTGCCCGCGTGTGAGCCGCCATTAATCACATTAAAGGCCGGCACCGGAAGAATTATCTCCTTATTACCGGAAAGATCTGCGATGTGTTGATAGAGAGGAACTCCTCTTTTAGCGGCACCGGCTTTGCAGACGGCCAGAGAGACACCGAGGAGGGCGTTAGCGCCTAAGTTCTTCTTATTTGCGTCGCCGTCCAATTGAATCATGAAATCATCGATTTCTTTCTGATTGCTTTCATCGAAGTTCTGATAAAATTAATAATTAATTTAAATTATTTTTTGAAACCCTTTTCACTGACTTTTCCGATAAGTTTGGGTCCGATTTCGTTATTAATGTTATTGATTGCCGTGAAAACCGATTTCCCCATATATTTGGTCTTATCGTTATCTCTTAATTCCAGTGCTTCGTAGATACCAGTGGACGCACCGCTGGGCACAGCCGCTCGGAAAAGTCCTGTTTTGTTATATTTATTTAATTTTAATCAATTTTAATAGTTATTCAAAGTAATTAAACAACAATTACTGTTTACAAAACAAGATCCAAGGTTATCCTATCATTCTTTCAATAGATAAATTTGAAATATAAAAACTGAAATATGGTCTGATTGCATGTTTAGTCTGATAAGTTGCATGATCCAATAAATTGCTGGATCATCGCAAACAATATAATGAAAGTCAGTTTTAAGAAAAACAATTTAAATTTTTATGGGATTTTCCGAAATATTATCAAAAGGTTTACAATTACTTCAGTTATTTGTTAGATATTTAATGAGAACTAATTTGGTGCAAATTTTGTAGATAAAGGGAAGGTTAGTTTTGCCACCTACAAATTCTTATTGACTGCAAACAAATGTGACGGTTCACCATACTCATTTTTAATTCAAATGGAAATGACATTTCCTCTTA
>JAQGAR010000110.1:0-24451 GCA_034697865.1 Oribatida sp. | reverse complement strand
TAAGGGGTCTTCATTATGTACAAGGCGATACGGAATTTGAGGTGAATACACTTTGCAATTAACCCGATGCTGAATAACTCTACGGAAAAATTGTGGTCAGCCTCAAACTTGATATATGTGTATTATTTTTGTTTTAAAATAAATAAAACCCAATATGTGTAATGCAAAATTCTATAACGTATGTACAAATAACTTGTTTTAACAGATTAAGACATCAACCAGTTACCGTACAGTACATATACATATATTACTGAATATATTATTTTAGGTCGACAAAGAAAACTTTTTCATGGTGTTATATATGATATATTTTTCGGCTTGAGCATAGGGGAAGATCGAGGGGCTCAAAACGAAAAATCACTAAACAAAATTCAAAAAATTGATGGATAATTTTTCGGCTCAGGAAGATTTTGTGAAAATACCCCCCCTTTGTTGACACCTGATATTATTTCAAGTTATCAAAAATTAAGCATGTCTATACTTTGATTGACTAATTAACACTAATTCAGTTTCAAATATTATTAAGATTTCACAACATTACTTATTAACAAAGATCACTAGGAGTCCTTCTCATTCATTATTTGTCAATTAAAGATTCATTGTTTTAAAAAAGAAAAATAAAGATCTATCAAATTAAATGTTTGCACCACTGAATAAACTTTTCATTGATTAACCATGTTAATTTTCAGCTTTGATGTTCCTTTACTTTGAATTGTGTTTGCCTCTTACTAGGGAACTGTGCATTTCTAAATTGAGATAGGCAAAAGTTTCTTATATCATTGACACTACCCTGCTAGATCCCCCCCCCCCTAGAAAATTGCATGAAAATTTCGCAATACTACCCCCTAGAGTCGAGTTGGGTGATGACTCCTGCTGCTGAATTGATCTCGATTTACTTTTTAAAATTATATAAGAAACTATTGCCTATCTTAATTTAGAAATGCACATCTTCCTAGTTGGTTTCCATATTATCTACTGATTCAGAAAATTTGTGTAACTTTTCTGTAACTTAAACTAATGTAAATTCAATTCATAAAAAATATTGCATGGCTGACAAAACCAAATTATTCTAATCGTTAATTTATATCTTTTGATAACTAATGGCAACAGAAAGTAAAAATGTATGTTTGTAATCAATGAGTCATAATGGGTATCAAAATTTCAGGCAATCAGTTGTAATCTTTGTTTTTGTTATCAATTAATGGCTCTTTCGATAAATACTATCTATTAGTTAATTAAAAGTAATTTCTCCTTTTCGTTCTCATTATCACTTTTAGGAAATCTCGAGCTCAAGAGAATTTTGGACCACTCCCTTGGCGAACTCTGGTATTCACATTTAATAATCAATTGGATTCAAGGCACCTGTTTTTGATTGTAGGAATATCACCAAAACCATGTTCCATTACTCAATTAAAGATATACCTCGTCACAATTCTTATGCAATGCAACGAAATGTATTGGAGGGTACTAAATCCAATTACAATATCCAATATACAAGTATTGACTGCCAAAACCAATTGTGTATTGAGTATAAAAACCTTCAAAAAGCAGAGAACTAAATATTGTGATAGTGTTTTCAAATTGATTTGTGCTTTGATTGAATCATAACCTTTTTATTGTTATTTTTATCATCTGTTTTATTAATGACAAAATGGGAACTATTTATACGACTCTCACTGAACGGCTGTCCACTAAGAAAGATTTGCGAATTTTGTTAATGGGTTTCGAGGCATCGGGAAAGACTACGATTCTCTACAAACTGAAGTTTGGTCAAAACTTTAAACCTTTCCAACACTTTCCAACAATTGGTTCGAATTTGAAAACAGTGGGACATCCTTTACGATGAACTTTGTTTAAAATTTGTTCATTATATGGGTTCCAACTGTACTTAAATTAATAATTTAGTAATTGATCCGTTATTTGAATGATTAATTTAGGCTCTAATAATCATGGTATTCAGCATAAGAACTTTAATTTTAAATTTTGTGATATTGGTCTCCATGGTAAAGCCATTCCACTCAGGCGACATTACTATTCAAACACCCAGGGCATTATATTTGTAGTCGACTCCAATGAACGAAACGATTACTATATAACTGAAGCGCGGGAAGAATTGAACCATTGTTTGTACGCAAAAGAGATGAGAGATGCCGTTTTCTTGATATTTGCCAACAAACAGGTCTCAAATCGTTCTAATTTTCATTACAAATATCAAAAACAATTTTAAAATCGTTACTCAAGGATTTGCCGAATGCTATGTCTGTTGAGGAAATTACCGATATGTTGGGCCTAAACAACTTGAAAACAACAAATTGGCATGTTCAAGGGGCAGTTGCCACTACTGGTCAGGGACTCTATGAAGGGCTCGATTGGCTTTCGGATCAAATATCTAAACAAATTATAGCAAAACCAAACCAAAATCTTACAAAAATTAATAAGAGACAAGAAATTTCTAACCTATTTCTCGGGAAACTTACCTCAAAACCTTAGGTCTGAATGTCTTGATGATCACGCTAAAAGCTATCTAACATTATTGGAATTGAATAACCTGACTTGACTTGGATTTATTTATGGTTGAATATAAATTTCTATGATTACTTAGAATTCAAAAAGTTCATTTACCAGAAAGTAACACCAAAGATATATAGTTTTTGATTAAAGCAATACAATGTATAAATGTGTCGCTTATTGTAATAGTTTGCGATCGGAATACAAAATAAATAACAGAAATATTTCAAATGATATGAAAGAATTAATTACAATAACGAAAAGATAGTGTTTTATCGCAAAGCATTGCTAAGAATTTTAGATAAAAAGTGAGTCCAATAAATATAAAGGTTTGCTACGAGAATCACAAGAATATCACTTCAGAAACACAACAGAAAATGAAACCAACTCTTTATTATTTCTCTTTTTAGAAAATCCCTTTTGAATGTTATTATTTGAATTGTTCAGAGTTTAGTTTTTATACTTTCAAGATCGAATAAGAAATGGGTTGTAGAAGAAATATCAGGATACTATTAAAAGTGTTGATTTCAGCGGTGTGTATAGCTGTATGTTCGTATCAGGTATATTTGGTCGGAATTTTATATCTGTCATATCCGACAACAATTGACTTAAGAATCGGCCGTTCATTGAATATTCATTTGCCCGGAGTCACTATTTGTACCGAAATTTCTACTACTATTTTACCAGAGAAAATCATTGAGATTGAGCCTGCTCTTCGCCCAGTTTTGTATGGTATGTCTGTTATTAGTTTTAATGCTTATTTTGTCAAAACGTATGAATTTTAGGGCGAACTCAGAGTGAAATCGCATATCTATTACGAAAGAAGACATTTCGTCAACTATTAGAGGAACCGATGAGGAAACTGGCCATAAATAAACAGCATAAACTCACTATAAATTCGGCAAAATTTTTTGATAAATGTGAAGTTCCGACGCCTGTTGGCTATCAAACTGGGCTCACATATAGTTACACTAAAATTAATTGCAGCGAAATCTCCAAAATTGTCGAAACTATTTCTTTCGACAAAAAGTGTTTTACACTTTTCTTCAATAATGAGAGAAATTACAATCAAAATAATTATAAAATAAAACGTGACTCAGCAGCTAATCTCAAATATTTAGCCTGGATCAGAATTAACAGGGATTATGTTCTTAATGGTCTTCTATACATACATTCACCAACAGGTAATAAACGGTAAACTAATTAAGTGAGTAATTATTTGTTTATCGCAAAGAAATGCATCAGTTTTCTGACGGCAATAATGTTTTGCAATTGAATCCAACCAAAGACCAGTTCATTGGTTTGTCATTCACTCGACAGACGACAACCCTTTTGCCACCTCCTTATGCCACACAATGCAAGAACTATACTCACGAGGGCTTCTCATCTCGAGAGCATTGTTTGGCGCAGTGTAAAGTTGATTCTTATACAGATTCCGATGGTTGGCCCGGAGATATATTTGCCACTCCAGACATTACTTATGCCTTTTCCAAGTTATGGATGAATTCAAAGAGTCCTTCCGGACATCTTGAAGAAGGGCTTTCATTGGATGAGTTGTGCCGAAAGAGATGTGGAGACTATGAGGACTGTTATAGTGTTTTCTATGACGTCAAACAGTTCAGAGTCGAGGAAAGAGATGAAGACGATTACGAACAGCAGCAATGGTTTACTCTCGGAATACTTCCGCCCAAAGCTGTCGATATGAATTTAGTGCATATGCCCAAGTTCATACCCGTAGAACTGGCGGTAAATTCTTTTCTTATCAGATAATGTTTCCTTGATAGTGAACTGTAGATTTGCTAGGATACCAAAATCATTTTTATCCCAGTTTAATTATTTGAATGCCAAACAAACCTTAGAATTAATTGAGTGACTAATTTGATGACAGATATACCTTGGAGGACTTATCAGTTTATATTTGGGGTTCAGTGTTGTTACAGTGATGGTGGGGCTCTTCACTTTCATCACATTCACGGGAACGGCTTTCGACAAGAAAAAGAAAAGCCCTGATTCAAAACCACATCAAATTAACGGATACGAAATGAAAGAAATTAATGGCAAATCCAAGAATCGAATCAATGGTTCCGATAATGAAAATAACAATAACATTGCTTTAATGCCATCAAATAATGAGCAAAACCAAGAGAACATTGATCAACCCAGGAATAGATTGCCTGGAATATTACATTTCATGTTTGAAACTTAGAAAAATTAGGAATTTTTGTAAATTTTTATTTGGTTTTGACTTTAAAAATCATTTAATTGAATAAAATGTTGAACTCAACCATTAAGTTTGAGTTTATGTTCTCTAAGTTTCAATCAAAATGAAAAATTTGGGGAATGAATGCAATAAATAAAATTATGATTCAAAGGAGGTCTATATTTGGTGAAAAAGGCTTGACTTCTACCGTATGCCTGGAGTTCTAGTTTTCGTGCAATTCTATGACTCGATTCGCAACAATTGATTGTCGGGTAAATTAATCCCTTTGTTTGCGATTTTTCACATATTTTTATCAATTTATAGACTAATATCTCAGCGATTGAGTCGTTATCTGCATATACCGGTCCTATGATTGCATAGCCATCAATATTAGTCCGAATAGAGCCGTAACCGAGTAATCCATCGCTGGTCTTATCAATCATTGCAAAAGTCCTGTTATCAGATCTATTGAGAGCTAATGTTAGTAACTGTTGTCTACTCTTTGTGTGAACTTTTCGGTCGAATTCAATGATTTTTGTCAATAAATTTGTGTCTTCTTCTGTCAATTCTTTGATTTCATTGTTTTCATCGATTAAAATGTTTATATTCTCTATGTTTTGAGGAATTCCCGCGAAAATCAGTAATTCTTTGAAATCTTTGACTTTGAAACCATAAGAATATTCATAAATAAAACTCTTGGATGGAATCGAAAAGAGACCACAATTTCTGTCTCCGATGTGTTCCAAACATAATTCAAATAACTGTTTTCCGATTCCTCTCTTTTGAAAACTTGTGTCGACTCCGAATAGACCCATAAAGCCGGTTGAGTGTGAGCTGACCGGCGCTCCACACACTCCAATCACACGACCTTAAAATAACAGATTAATCATTGTTTAAAAAATAAAATAAATAAAATTTTCGATACCTTACCGTCGGTTTGAGTGACGGCTACGTAAAAAGCGTTGGGATCGCACTCCAGGAATGCCTCCAAAGTGGACACACTTTCAGTCAAACCCACAGACTGTACACACATTAGGGCTGACTTTATGTCATTCTTTTCCATTCTTCTGAGGACAAATTTTTCACTCGAAAATAATTTATTTTTCCCGAATAACTTCGATAATGAAAACAAACTCTCCTTTTGATGTGTGGGCTCTGAATCTGCAAACAAATAATGAATTAGACGTCGAATCAAATAACTAGTCTATGACTGTCCTTCTTATTAAATTCAATAGATAGTTATTACCAGTGATCGCATCCAAATAAATGCCAAATACGTTAGACTTTTGCCGATTTCTTGTAGCGATTACCACATCGGCTGTACTTAATTGAGAAAATCGTTGACATGAGTGGAGACATATTCGACGGCTAACGATAGACAGCAAAAGACTTCTAATTATCATAACTATCTTCTTAGAAATCAATTAAATTATAATAAAATTTTAATTTTAAGATAACAACATAACACTAAACTCAACTTAATTCAAATTATGATTCAGTACTTTTAAATATAGAGAATAGTATTTAATAGACTTATTCTGTTTGTTCAAAGGGACTTTAACAGTAAATTTTTAACAAAAAATAAAATAAAACTCAATGCTCAATTCTAAATATACATGTATGCATGCTGAGTTTCTCTTCACTGTACAGTAGTTTATAATTTTATTCTTGGTATTTTTCTCATATTGTGAATTTAAGTTTCACCATAAATTTCCACAGACTGTAGTAATTTAAAGTGCTAGTTCAATTTTCATCATTCAAACACTATATTGAATAAAAACTATAATTTGAAACACAAATTATAAACTATAAAAATCATTTAATTCATTAAATAATAAAATATTTTATCTATTGTTTAATATTATTGAGATTTTTGGAATTATTGTCATAAAAACTGTAATTTGAATAATGTTTAGGTTTGAGAGGCATATAAAAGGGAGGAGGATGTGCTCTTGTGATGATCCGATGCTCATGAGAACACTCGAATCCTGAACCAGTCCTATGCACTGGTGAATGAAACGAAAACAAACAAACAAAAATTCAAACCTTCATAAAAGCGCTAAAAACGTTTAAAAAAATAATATAAAAGATGAAAATCAGAAAAATGAGGGGCCGGTCATTGGAAACAGTGGCCGGTCTTCATAACAGAAGGTACTCTATGAGCGACTACGATCATCACTTTTGCAAATGCAAAGTTATATAATTAATCATTTCTCTTTTATTAAACAAACAATTCTTGAATATATTTTTAATATTTGTTTCATCTAACATTAAGTTCATTCAAATGAGTTTTATTGTCTTTTTGATTGTCTAACGATTTAAACATTTGATTGTAAAATACATTTGAGTTTTTAAAATAAATTGTCTGATAATTGAGTAAAGATTATAATCAAAGGATTAAGTTTAGGTAAATTAAAATTTTGTTACTGATTGCCTGTTCTTCTGGCGGTGGCCCAACAACTATCCAGGGGTTTTATAACCACTTGAAATTACTATTTAAGTTAAACTTTTGTTGTCAACTATTTTAATAAAATATTATCGCCACCTTTTCCTTTATAAATAATTTCTGAATAATCTGATTCTGATTACAGAGAAAAATTAGGGGAATGTATGCAATAAATGTATTGATAGTCAACAGGAATGTTATGTTTTGTGAAGAGCCGTTCACATCGCGCTCTTTCCCTGATCTGTAATTTTTGTGCGATTTTGATTCCACCCGAAGAGTTAGAGATTGTCATAAAGTGTAAACCATTTTTTTGACCGGCAATACTGCTCCTGATCAGATTATAGATGAGCACTTCAGCGATGGTATCATTGTCTGCATAGACCGGTCCTATCATTGCTTTGCCCGAATTGTCGGGTCGAATGCAGCCGAAACCAACGGGGAGGTCACTGTTCTCATCGATTGCAACAAATGTATTGTAATCGGCTTTTCTTAAAGTCAGTTTCAATAGCTTTTCTCGTCTCTCTTTGTGTACTTTAGAGTCGTATTCAATGATTTTTGTTAGCAATTCTTCATTTTGTTTATCAAAAATTTCTATTTTAGTGTTTTCGTTGATAGTTTTCAAAAGTTTGTGGCAGTTGTGCGGAATGTCGAAGCAGACAACCATAGAAACTCCTTCAATAACCTTGAAGCCGGCTTTATTTCGATACATTTCTATTTTATCGGGAACTGCATGTAAACCACAGTTTCTTTGATCGATGTTTTCCAAACATAAGTTGAACAGTCTTTTGCCGATTCCTTTACTTTGAAAGGTTTTTTCAACGCCATAGAGACCCAAAAATCCAGAGTTATGTGTTGTGACTGGCGCTCCACAAACGCCAACTATTTGATCTGAGAAAAATATATTAGCATGTTACTTTTATGTTATTTAATTTAATCTATGTGCGGGCGGCCAAATTGAGGGGGGCCCCCTGTTTCTCACCGGTTTATGGCCTATATTTTTTCAAACCTCAGGGGGGGGATTTTCGAAAATCCCCCCTTGCTCATCCCTGGTATCAGCCCAAAATTAACCCCCAAGCTGAACGCTGCGCGAAGCGCGGCGGCCATTTTCTCGCTAAATCTGGCCAAAATGGCCGCCGAAATTGGATTTAAACTGAATTTAGGACAATTTAAGCTAAATTACACTTGATTTAAACCGTATTTAGCGGTAAAATGGCCAAAAAGGCGCCCATTTTGACCACTATTTTATCCCCTACCTGAACCCCCCTAGAATATTTGGCAAAATCCTGAAAAAGTCCCCCCTGATCCCCCTGAAGTCGCCGAGCTTGCGGTTCCTTGGTTTAAACAAATGTTCATAGTTGTCAAATTATTAAGTAATCATAGTTGAAGGACTATCTAATGATAAATCCCAAAAATTATTCATTCAATTGAAAAGAAATCATCTAATTATTGTCATAAAATATAAGACATTTTAAAAATCTATTTAAAAGGACTCACTCTCATTGAGGGCCACATAAAAAGCTTTTGGGTCGCATTCATAGAAAGCCTCTAAAGTTGAAAGACTTTCCTGTAATTCATGAGCTGTGAAACAATAGAGACCTTCCTTCAGGTCTTTCTCCTCCATTTGTCGAATTATAATCTGATTGTGGTTTTGTTCCATTTTTTCATTAAACAATATTTTCCGCCAAAAAGGCCTTAAACTCTATATAATAACAATAAAAACAACTAATAATTATCTCATAAAATAATTCAATTTGAAAATATTCTGTCGATTATGGAATTGAAGGACAAATTGATCTAGCAAATATTTTTCAGTCTCACATATGTTGGACTTAGAAAATGATTGATTTTTCTGTTGTGATAAAAGTGGAAGCGCTCTGTTGATAGACATCTGAATAGATGTTTGGAAACAAAACCAAATGCTATATATCTTCGGAAGAAAACTGTTTGCCAAATGCTTTTCAGTGCGGAAGAGATGACCGCATGCGTTGGCTTTTGGTAACTGTTTTTGCACTAAAAAATACTTAACACTCTATTTATAAAATATGCGAATCAGTGCAGTCGAGAATTAAAATAATTCAATTTGAAGAACAAATTGTTAATGACTTTTAAACAAATATATCCTTCAAATTGTTTATTTAAAAAACAGGTTTCAATTATTGTTAACATGTTTAATTTATTCAAATTAAATATCCTATCATACTCAGTATTTCAATTACATATTATTTCATATGATTTTCTAAGAATTTTAATTTTTCGGCATCTTTTTTCTTGAGCCCCATTACGTTAACCAACTCCTCGGCTTTCATAACAGTTTTAGGCACCGATTGATAGGAATCAGGATTAGTTCCGTTCAAAAACTTAGGCAATTGTTCTGTGGGTACAAAATCATTGAGAGTTTTCTTAGAAGTCAAGTGAAAAAACTTTCGGTCGTCTTCTGGAAGCCATGATTGAACCAATTTGAAGACATATTGCAAAAGATATGGCAATTCGTGGATAATAATTGCATCGAATAGTTTCGGGTAATAATTACTAAAAGAAGTGACAATAAACTGAAGCAAATCCAAATCCAAATTTGAAAGTCCAATACCAGTGCAGTCGAGAATTAAAGTAACGCCTACTCAAAGAAAAATCGAGAATAAAATCATTTTCTTAAATAAAGTCATTTTGAATACCCTTTCCGTCGTTGTTGTAATCAATTCTTTCGATTTGAAAGATGAAAAACTTTTTGACTGTATCCGCCCATTCATTGATTTTCTTATGTATGTTAGCCCTCACTATGAGAATTGTTGCATTATTGCAATCCCTTCCATAAGTAACCATTGATCCGCTTCTGTAATATTCTTCAGGAAAAATGTTTTCATTCAAACTTTGAACTCCAAATGATTTTCTCCATTGCATTGCAGTTATAAGAGCTTTGAGGGCCAATTCTGAGTTATACTTGTGCTCCAGAATAAAGCGCTGTATTTGCCAGTCGTTAGACTCAACGCATTCAATATCTTCATTGCAATAAAGATGTGGATTAGACTTTACTTCGGCCAAGAATTTACTGCGAACTTCACTGAATAGTTGAGGACTTATCTCAGAAATGCCTTTAAGTGCACTTATCGGAGGCGCTGGCATTTCAGCAAAACTTTGTCCAACACTCTTATGTCTGAATGAACTGTTAGAACAAAAGAAATTTTCTCATTAAACTTATAAATCTTTTCTTCTGTCCGTCGATTCTAATAAACTATTACTGAATCATAGCTTTAAAGAATGAGATGCGGAAAACTAAACTCATGTGAAGTGAAACAAAACGCTATAAAGTCAACCAAATTCAACCATAACCGCAATTATTTTTAGGGTTCACTTAACTAATATTTTAACAAGGTTAATATTTGTTATAATCTCCAATTTATATTAGATTACATTTTCTTTAAATGTTTTCATTTCGCAATTTTTTTCAGAGATCCCCAAAGTGATTACATCAAATCCTACTGATTCGAAAGATTGATCATAGTAACTTTGTCTATTTACCGTCTCCATGATATCCTCTAGATTTTCCCGAATTTTTATTAAAAGCCCCTCGCTGCTGCCCTTAAGAGTTAGAGAGCTTGTTGAATCCTTGTTTTATTACTCAATCTATTGGTTTTTCAATTAAATATCAGATGTTTCAGAGTTTCAGATATAGCCTTACATTTGTTATCCTTAACATTGAATGAACGCAAAAATAATCATTTAAAAAAAAATTTAATATTGAATTTTTGAATACCAAGTGATTTAAATAGTAATTTATTTTTGTCTCGTAATTTTTGCTTTTAGTGAAGTCCATTAATTTTGAATTTAGTGAAGACTGACATTCAATTTTGCCTTTTTTATGCGGGAACCAAGCGATCAATACTTTTGTTGTTAAAGCTTTGGCATAGAATATCATAGAATATCGCAGAGTATCACACAATATATTTCTTTACGCTTCTAAGAAGCTATCAGTTTGGCTCCGATTTTGCGTAATATAGATATTGACTTTAGCGACAATTTGACAGGAATTAGATTTCGAGCTCATCCGACATCTTTACAACAATGATCTCCCACTCCTTTACAATCAAAAGTTATTTATTTTTTATATTTGCTGTAAAATTAACTAAAATTCTGTCACTCATTTGAAAGCAAATCAAGTCTTCATTTATTTTGAAAGTCATGATTAGCTGCGGAATAACAAAGCATTTGACATATACTTTGATAGCAATCATATTATCCGCGTTCATAAATGGCATCAATATATCGGTTCGTGAGTCGGCACTCAATTCAATTTATAAATTTGCAAATCGTGTTATTCGAAGAAGACTTTTAGAAGAGCAACAAAGCTCAGGAACAGATTTGAAATCAATTCAACTCATAGACAATCAAACCAATGAAAAGCTCAAGAAGTTTCTCTTCAATTGGACCACAAGTTATTTGATCGCTGCGATAGTCGGCGCTCTTTTCAGTGGGTATTCGGCGAACAGATTTGGTCGCAAAAAGTCTTTATTATGGAATAATTGCTTCATATTTGTGGCGATGTTTTTCATCTGCTTTAGCGCCAGATTTGGTTCCTTTGAAATGATTATAATCGGACAGGTATTCATTGGATTCAATGTCGGTATGACTACATCTTTGGCACCAGTTTATTTGAGCGAAGTCGCCCCGACTCGAATGAGAGGCATATTTGGTTCGGCTTATATTATCGGCACAGGTCTTGCAGTTTTCACAACTCATACTCTGATCTTATGTTTTGAATTAGAGAATTGGATTTATATGTTCTCATCGGTTGTTATCCCATCGATACTAATGATAATAACACTCAACGAATGTCCCGAATCACCAAAATATTCATATTTAATAAAAGGCGACCAAACCAAAGCTCAGAATGAATTGCAAAGACTTCGAGAAAATTCAGAAATAAATGAAGAATTGTATGAAATGAAAGTCGAAAATCAGGCCATTGAACGAAATCCTCGCTTCACATATCATAGTCTTTGGGCGGATCCCAAAGTCAGAAACGCTTTGTTCATATCTGTAATTGTAGTTTTGAGCAAACATTTGACCGGAATAAATGCCATTCAATTCTTTGCCAAATCAATCTACCAAAAGGCTGAACTTTCCACTCAAACCCAATCTTATATATCAAACGCAATTCTGTTCGTCGAATTCAAGACATCCCTCATATTTGGACTTTGTATCGAAAGAATTGGCCGAAGAACTCTTCTATTGATAGGACTGTTAGGAATGTTCTGCGCTCTCATTTTCCTCACAGTTTGTTTAATTTTCAGCGAAAGCCTCGAAGTCTCCAAATATCTGAACATAATCACTCTTTTCATATATATAATTCTCTACTCTTGTGGACCAACTTTTATACCAAATTTTTATTTTACTGAATTATTCCGAACTGATTCGCGTGCGGTTGGCGCCGGAATTTCAGTGGCCACACTCTATGCTATTCCATTAGTTTTCTCTTTCTGTTTTGCAACTCTTAAGGTAAATATAATTATTACTCACAGAGTAAATTCTCCATAGAAAATAATTGAATTTGTTTTTTTAAGGATAACTTTGAGGGATACATCTTTGCTTTGTTCGCCATATTTACTCTAATCTTGTGGATAATAATCTACAAAAAAGTTCCCGAAACTAAAGGAAAGACAATCGAAGAAATCACTTATGAATTATAAACTTTTAAATTGTTATTTAAATACTATTTTTTAGATGTATTTACTGTTTGAGCAAATAATTCAAATGTACGGAACAATCAATCGATTATTAATTCTGTTTTTATAGATTTAAGTGAATAAGTGCCAAATATTATAATCGTGTTATCAAACGATTATATTCCAAAACAATCATTAATGACAATCATAAATGTTGTAAAAGTAAATACAAATTTTTAAACAATCATTAGAGGCTAGTTCAATTTACAAAATGGCAAAATAATGTGATTATCCTAGCTAATGTCAATCGATATCAAAATTATTAGTATATTTAGATATTTTTTAAATTATTATAAATCTGTTGATTATTCTTAGAATAAAATTATGTGAAATATAATTGATATGCATTTAAAAATAACTGACAATCAAATCAAGTATTTTTAACTTTAAAATAATTTTAGATTAAATTTAAATACTGTTGGCTATAGTTTATGATTAAACTCTTTGTATTTTAAATATTATCAAACTTACAGAATTTCTTCTTTTATGTGATAGATGAGATAGATTTTATAGATAAAGTGAAAGTTAATTACCCGTTTGAATGGCAAGATTCCAAGTTTAAATTTTTAGATTATGTGATAATAAATGGTCACTATTGTCATCCTATGTCCGTTTCCTCGTCTAATATAACATACATTTATATAATTAATAAATAACTTCTATAATAAGTATTGAAATTAGGATTTGTTCAATCGAGCAGATAATTACCACACAATCACTACCTCTGAAAATATATAAATTCTGTTCTCAAAATCGATATTTGTATTTATGATTACATTTTTATTAATTCATTTATCAGATGTTCCTTAACTTTAAACACAAAAATCTCATAGAAGTTCAGTAAAAATCCAATGGAAAAGAGATTAACCATTTTTGTATTATTATTGATTAATGTTTCATCAGTACTATCGAGTAATTTAATAGATTTAATTGAATAAATTTCACTTTTACTAATATTATTCATTTATTATATCAGTTGGTTTGAAGTTAAACCACCAACCTGGGCTATCATGTAGTGTTTCGTCCATATTTCCTGGAATGCAACCTGTGCACACAATGAAAGGAACTTGCTACCCCAGTCTCATTTGTCACCATAAAGGGGGTCAGGCTATCGGTAAATGTGGTATTAATGGTGTCTGTTGTATCTGTGAGTTATTCTTAAAGAAGAAAACATAAAATTTCAGATAACTTTGTTTAAACGCGCTTTAAAAAAGTTCCTAGGACATGTGGTGATGTGACGGCTGATAATGCGACATATTTCACAAATCCGAGCTATCCTTTGTCTTATAATAATTCGAATAATTGTGTGCTTAAAATTCAAAAAATACCTGCAATTAATCCAATTTGTCAGTTAAGGTTTGCCACAACTTTTTTAAAATTTTGCAGAATATTCTAAGCTTTTGTTAAAATAGATTAGATTTTATGGACTTTGAATTGCTTGAACCAAATAAAGGTGAATGCGATACCGATTTCTTCACAGTCAACGGTCAGAATCTCAATTCAGTGGTTCCCAAGATATGCGGTTACAATAGCGGACAGCACTGTAAGAATTTTAGTTAATTTATTTCAAATAATTTTGAATTTTTATCTTAATATACAGTATATGTGGATATAGATGGGATGCAAGGACCAATTAATTTAAATGTACAGACTTATGGGTACGGACAAAGGCGTTGGAATATTTTGGTTTCACAAATTGAATGCAATAATCCTTCGAAAGGTTTATTTTGAAAAATATATTTTCCCAAAATTGATTATGTTTTGAACGCATAGCTCCTCCCAATTGTTTGCAATACTTTTTGAGTCCAAACGGGGAGATAACCAGCTTCAATTACAATATTCATCTCAATTCTAACTCCAATCAAATAAATCTGAGCTCTACTCCCAGAGTTAAAGGAGTGGGTTATATGAATAATCTCGATTATAGCATATGTTTCAGAAAAGAGCAATATTTTTGTACTCAAAGCTACTGGGTTAATACTTCTAATTCAGTCAATATAATGAACGACCAGTTAATAAGCATACATAGCGATTGGGCTCCTTCGGGAACAGCCGGTTCTGGAATAATAGAATGTCCAACAGATTATGTTCTTCTCAATGACATTAGATTTTGTGGCGATAGACTCAACTCAAGAGCTGTTAAACAAAGTCACATCGATTACAATGAGGTCGTCACTGATGAAGGGTTTGCATTGTTTTAACAACATTTTAACAACATTTAAAAATAATAACATTTTGTATTTTATATTTGAAAGGAGCGGTCCTTTTGTTGTGAGGTTTGTTTCCGATAGTGAATGGTCTGAAGAAAGTAGTATTGGATTTAAGATTGCGTTCAAACAAAACCCGTGTTTATTACAGTTTCCAAACATACATCTGGTAAACTACGAAACCAAACAGAAGAAAGAATCAATCGCTGAGTTAAATAAACAAGAATTCAATCCACGAATGTGTAAAGTCCAGGGTGTCTGAGTCAAGATTTTGTTTTTATTTTGGCTAATGATTTTATTAAATTTGATCTAGAATATCTTTTGTTAAAACTAAATGATTAATTTTCTGTATTTACTTTCAAATTTTTCAAGATGAGTGATCCTGGTCACATTATAACATTTTATTAAAAAATTTATTAAAATGAATTAATTATAACTTTAATCTTCAATAATGTTATAACTGATAGAATTGAATAAAATGTCTGAAATTCTAAAAACAAATATAATTTGAAAACAGTCTGAAATATCTAGCAAGATACAGCTACCATTTTTTTCAAAATTGACTTTTCACAACTTCCAATCAGTATTTTAATTAAACAAAAGTTTATTAAAGTAATTTTGCTTATTCCAATTAATAAAAGTTGATAATAAGTTGGCTCTGTTTCCATGAGTGTTCAATGGAAACATTGCATAGAAATGATTGTCAAAATTCTAATAAAACTCGCTTTTCATTTGATGTCTGTGAATGAGGTGAAAGTTAACTAACAATACGGTATTAATAATAATGATAAAGATTTGAGGATAATTAAGAGTCATTATTGTCATCATAAATGTCTGTTTCCTCAAAATATATTTCATTTAAAGTTATTTATTTGTCATTTAATAATCAGTCAAATTAGGGTCAATTCAAACGAGTAGATAATTGTCTGATTGTGGCCTACAGTCAAAAAATATATTATTAAAAATAAAATCAAATTTCTAGCGAAGCATCGAATTTAGGACATGATTTCAATGAGAAATTCACACAAAGAGCTAATGAATAGTCAGAATATCTCTGTGACAATAAGTCTGTTTTTCTTTATTTACTGAAAACCTCTGCGAAAAAAAATGAAACTTCACTATCGATAATAACATTTTCTAATCACCGGTCAATTGCATAATCCATTCTCTATTTCAGTGGATATATCCTTAAATACATATTTTCAAAAGTTTTACTAAACATTTCAACAAAGTGTTGTTTGAACGAAATGAACAAATCCTCAAAACTAGACTCTAAGTCCTGAACTGATTCAGTCCTAAACTTAGTCTAATGGAAATCAAATCGAATTTATTTGTATTACTTTTTGCGTTAAGTGTTTCTTCGGTTTTATCGAGTAATTCAATTAATAATTTTTATTTCATTTCAATTATTATAACGTTTTAACTAAATATCATCTTTTAGTCGGGAATTTGCTGCTAAGTTCTGGTCCATCATGTGCGGTGTCGACACTCATTCCGGGAACACCAAATCAATCAGTTCAAACAATGAAAGGCACTTGTTACTCGAGTCTTATATGTCGCCAACAGGGAGGAGTTCCTATCGGAAGATGTGGTGTCAGTAATGTCTGTTGTGTTTGTAAGTAACTATTCTTTCATTGAAATCCATTGATTGAAATTTATTTTTGGAAAATTAGTTCCGCGCACTTGTGGTGGTATAGCGTCTCACAACTCGACATACTTCACAAATCCCGGCTTTCCTTCTTCTTATAATAATTCGAATACATGTTTCCTCACAATTCACAGAATTCCTGGCGTTAATCGAATTTGTCAGTTGAGGTTCGCGTCTTATAATTATTTTAACTCAAATATTTCCTAAAATATACCTCGCTATTTGTGAACAGACTAGATTTTATGGACTTTGAATTAGTTCAACCGAATCAGGGGAATTGCGATAAAGATTACTTTACAGTTAATGGACAAAATTTAAATTCAGTGGTTCCCACTATTTGTGGCTTCAATAGTGGACAACACAGTATGAAAAGAAATTCTTATAATTTTCCTACTAATCAATGTTTTTAGTGTATGTGGACGTGGATGGAGTTCAGGGACCCGTCAATTTGAACGTTCAAACAAGTGGCGCTGGCCAAAGGAGGTGGAATATTTTGGTCTCACAGATTGAATGCAATAATCCATCGAAAGGTTTCAATTTGACGGCTAAACACTAATGCACTGAAATTGCACAAAAATATAAACTATCACATTTTTTGCACACCCCTCACTCTATTCACCATTTAAAACATAATCGGATAACTCAGACAAATCTTTCTCTTCATTTTTCAATCTTTAATAAAACATTTTTTGAAACTCTTTCACGAAATCAATAAAAACTTATAATTTGAAAATCTGAACATCGATTACACGTTTGAATCTATAGCTCCACCCAATTGTCTTCAGTACTTTATGGGCCCAAATGGAGAAATAACCAGTTACAATTATGATATTCTTCTGCAAGTTAACTCAAATGAAATAAACCCAAATTCGAACCAATTGCCAAACCTGAGATTCAAAGGAGTGGGTTATATGAATAATATGGATTACAGTATTTGCTTCAGAAAAGAACAATTCTTTTGCAGTCAGTCCTATTCAGTGAACAATACTAATTCGATCAATACATTAAACAACCAGTTATTCAGTATTTCCAGCGATCAGGTACCGTCAGAAAATGGTGGAGCAGGTGTTGCCAAATGCCCAAAAGACTATCTTGAATTGGGTGGAATTAGATATTGTGGATATCGACTGAATCCCCGGGCAATTAACCAAAATGCCAATAATGATGATTTGGTTACTGACGAGGGGTTCGACCATTTAGTTAAAAAACTCAATGAATATTTATTTTTATTCCTTCCAGAAATGGGCCGATAGTGGCCAGATTTGTTTCCGATAATTACGGGGCAGAAGAGTATAAAAGAGGATTCAAAATTGCTTTCAAACAGAATAACTGTGGAGTTGTGCGACCCCTCAACTCCCCACAATCTGTTATCCTCAATGGACGGCGATAGTAAGTAAGTATAACACAATTATTTCGTTAAAATTTTCAAAAATTATTTTTATTCAAAAGCGATTCCATCATTAAAACAAAGACACGAGAAGTTAATCCGACCACAGATGCGATGCATATAATCGGGAGTAATGACTAATTTTAATGTTTCCGGTCATATTTATAAATTGCTGAAATTGCTCTTGATAAAGTTCTAAACTAATTCTAATTTAACTTTCCTTCTTTGATATAAATTTTAATTTTTCATTAAAGTGTTTTTCATTTCAAACTTTGTGATCACATTTACAAAATCCAAAATCATGTCGTTTTGGTTCAACAATGGGTTGGAATCTGAGCCCTCTCTCTAACATTCGACACCTGTTGGGCACAAATCTATATTGAGCTTCAGTTTCATTATTCAAACTCTTAGGACTCCACAGCCTCTCTGCCACTGCCATTGTTCGGGGCCTTAAAAATTCAACTGAAGATAAGAATAATTTTCATAAAGATTAATCAAAACACAAACCAGGTTCTAGTGAGAAAATTAGAAGCATCCACCCACTCGCCCCACATTGATGCCTGTCCCCCTATCAAAAGTTTATTTTGTTGTTCTGTGCCATTGAAATCTTGTGGATCACAGGCGTAATACCCGTACCAGTCGTAACCATAAGATATTTTATTCAAATACCAACACGAGGAGAGTATTACAGGGAACCCCCGTTTAGTTATTTCATATAACTCCTGTCTATAATTAGTTTTCCAAACGTTAACGATTGTATTATTCGGAATATCTGTCATTTGATCCAAGACTTCCTGCCATAAAATCCAATTCTTGTTGAGTCCCAAAATTATATCAAATAGACGTCTGAAATAATATTCTTCAAGTTTTTCATAATTTCCACTCATTTTCATTGCTTTCATAAATGACTGGATCTCTGGGTTTGATTTCCAACACAAATAGTTTACTTCATCGCCGCCTAAATGCAGATAACGGTCCGGAAATCTTTGGACCACTTCTTCAAACAAAGACCTCAAGAATTCGAAAGTGTAGTTACGGCTAGGATTTAATGGCCCAAATTGGCCGTCAGGCTTCCCTTGAGAATAGCATTCGGTTAAGAGCTGTGGATATCCCTTTCCCCATGATAGTGTATGACCAGGAGTATCGAACTCAACTATTACTCTGATGCCTCTGAATCGAGCGAATGTTACCACTGTTTCGATATCTTTATTGCTATAGACGTGTGTTTTTCTATTATAAGAGCCCTTAGAACTAAGTTTAGGCAACTTTTCGCTAACGTAAGGGAAAGACTGGTCGTCAACAATATGCCAATGAAGAACATTCATCTTATGGTAAGCCATTGCCTCCAAATTATCTAAAATTGTATGAATTGGTAAGAAGTGTCGCGAAGTATCAATCAATAGCCCTCTATGAGTAAAACGAGGATAATCAAGGATAAATGTCGAATTTATAACGAAAATTGAATCGCTATTATATTCTATCAATTGTGAAAAGGTCTCCAAGGCTCTTAGAGCACCCCATATTGAGTTTGAAAATATATAAGCCTGTTTTGGAAAGTCTTGTGTGTCAACCCTTATTGTATACATTTCTTCCATGTGAAGTTGAGGCCACTGGTCTGCACACTGACCCATCACTTCAATAGTAACGTTTGGCAACCTATCATTGGTTTCAAAGTCAGTCTTCTTTTCGAATTGAAATTTTGTCGAATGTGTGTCCAAAAGAGAGCAGTCATTAATAAACGATAGTTTGCGGTATCGTTTGATCGCTTCTTCTAATAAATCGCATTTTCCTTTTGTTTTGGTCACGAATTTGAAGTTATTTGAATCAATAGACAATTGTGTGGATTCACTTGTTATGTGTTGAGGATAGGGTACGAGTTCTGCATAATTTGTCCCTCCATTTGTTATCTGTTCAATTCATTTTACATAATTAAGATAATTATTATTATTAAACAATAAGACTATTAAAAAAGAACTCACACCGACGACCAGGAAATTAATTAAAAACAAAATCAAATCCTTATTAGTATTCATAGCAATGTTTGACATTTAATATTGATAATGATAATCTGGTTTTAGTTATTAAGAACATTTGCTTCATATCAAATCCAAAATCACAATATTTCTCACAAAAAACTGAGAAAACATTTGTGACACAAAAATAAAATTATTTCCTAAAATTTTTTGAGTTCAAAATCAAATTATTGAGTAAACCCTTCGAATGTTGACTCCAATTAAGTGATAACTCAAATAAACTTTTTCTTATCTTTATTCTTGAAGTTATTTCATTGATTATCCGATAACATTACTTTAAAGGACAGTCACCAATGATTATGGAAAATATCAACATTTTTGTTACAGACAGTACATTTTCATAATGATCATGTAAAAGAAAGGGAGACTAGTAATTTAAGTTGTGTGTTCAGGATTTTAACATATTATTTACTTTATTTATTTTAAAATATAATAAATGTATGTGGACTAATTTAGTAGATACTTTTCAATATGTAACAATTAGCACAAAATACAAATTCATTATAAGACACACAAAGTCTTCAATTGATTTGATTTACGGTTTATTAAAACTAAGAAAACATTAAAATAAAGGTTGGCTTAAATCAGAGTTACCCAAGCTCTTCGACTTCAGGGGGTCAGGTGGAGAGTCTTTGCCAAAATTTTGGAAAAATCCTAGGGGTTCAGGTAGGAGGTGGGCTAAAATGCCACGCCCACCATTTTACCGCTAAATCCGGTTTATATTCTGTTCGGACCAGAATTACCAAAAATATTTTAAATTTTTCTAGGGGGGGGGGTCCGAACCCGCGCAGTCAGGGAGATTTCCAAAATTTTCGAGTCAGGGAGTTTTGGCTAACCTCCCTTGGGTAACCCTGGCTTAAATATAGTTTTGCTGAAGGATTGCAAGTATTCGTATGATTAAACATAATTTGAAAGGATGTGTAAGTTTGGACTAGATTCAAATGATGAATAATAATTGGAAATTGCTTAACGACAGCAGACAACCTAGGCTTTATCTGATGGATTGTGTCGTTGATTTATAGACAATATTATTCGTTTGAGAAATCGGCAAATATTCCGATTGTTTACTTTTATTCAATAAACTGATTGGATATCCGACGCCGTCGATGATAGGGTCTGTAATGACTGGTTGTGTTTGATCTGCATCAAGATCTGTGATCTGTATATGTCTTATTCTGTCCTCTTGATACGTTTGAAAGTAATGATAGGCTATAATTAGGCAAATGATACCCGAAATCAATAATAGAACGCCGATTCCTAAACATGAATAAACTGAAATCAAACTGTTAATAATATTGCATTTTTATAAGACCTGATGAAAACCTTATTAATTTTCATAAGAATTATCTATTAAATTAATGAGTTGACACACATTTTAAGTAGGTATTATAAATACTACCTTGATAATTTAATTAATCTAATCACATTTTTAAATAATTTTAAATTTTAAAGATTTTTTAACATAAGTTAAAGAAGTCATTAATAAAATCTGATAATTACATATGTAATTTGCGTGATTGCGATCCAACCACTGCTCCTTCACAACAAGAGAGGTCTCATTCATATCAATGCTGTTTGTGGTCACATTTTCGTTAATCGATTCATTTTTATCAGAAAATTTTTCATCGATTGGGTTAGTGATGAAAAGTGGTATTAAACCACAAAAACAGATTAAAACTCCAAAAAGAATAAGATATGTAACACATTTGCACGCAATTATTGCGGGGATCAATTTCTTCGGTGCGTTTCTATGTGAATACCGTTTCAAAGTATGAAAATTAGGCATTACTTCAATTGAATTTTATCAAAATTGTTCGCAATAACAATCAGATAATAGCATAACTCAAAGACAATCTTAAGAACAAAGTGAAAGTCAAAAATACTTTACATCGATTGAAAACTTGTTTAAACTGAAAGGTAAAAACTGTTAATTCATATACCATTGTATGAGACACCAGAATGTATTTCCATATAAAGCAGTTAATCACATACTCAGTTTATACTGTATTTACACCGAATGTGTCCTTCAAATAAGTATTTTTTATTGCAAATGTTTTTTTTTATTTTTCTATTAACAGAATCTGATGTATTCTAATGAAAGCCATGAGTACAGCATAAGTATAGCATAAGTACACTCCCGAATATCTCATTCAAGAAGTGAATCGACTTTTTTAATTCTTGGTTTCAGACATAAATTAATTGTTTATAAAGTGTTTTGGCTTCAAATGACTCATTAATTATATGGTATAAGAATTTGGAAGAGTTTCTGGATATTCGTATTGATGTCAACTTAATTATTATTCAAAACTAAGAAATGAATAGTTATTATCGAGAGTTGTGAAATGAATTTATACCATGAACAAAACCTTCTTTAGAGCTTTTAAAAGCTACCAATTCTTTTTCTAAATAGATTTTAAAATATACTGCAATTGTTTTATATTACATTATATTAATTTTTACAAAAGTTGAAAATATATTTCCAAAACTTATTTTTAAGGCGTTCACTTATTTGCTGACAAATATTTATTTTGAATGGCATTCAATCGGTAGATCATTGAATACAAGGTCTTTCTGTTCTTTCTTCAGGTCCTCATAACAATTCAAAATTATGTGAAAGACTATCAAAACTTTAAAAAGGTGTGAACTTTAAAACTTAATTAAATTCTCTAATTAGACTTTAAACTTGACTAAAAACAGTTTTAAATCATTTTTGGCAATTCCTTTACCTTGGTCGGTGGAAAATAATTGACCAATTTGACTGAGGTAACGTAAGAGCGCATATTCCACACAATATTCATAAATACTTTCGTTTAAAAGTTTATTAAAGAATCCCTCAAAATGTTTCGAATTATAAAAACCATAAAATCGAGTAAAAAGATTATATCATTCTTTACGTAATTTGAATCAAAACTGGTTTAGACTACCATTTGAAATGCCCTTGATATCAATTGGTTGCTTTCAAAGTGTATTTATGGCAAATAAATTTTCTTTGTTTATCTTTTTATTTATTGATTTTTGAAGAATACATTAGAGTCTAATATATTAGAGAATTGAAAATTGTTTCAAGAATTAAGACAAAGTTATTATTATTAAATCTGTATCTGAAAAAGTAAACGAGGAATATACAAGTTGCTTGTATAATTGATTAGACTAATATTTATTTTATAATAAATGAACAATTTACTAAAATGTAATAAGTGATTTACTTAATTATTGGATAAAATCTTTAATATTAAAATCTTAAACAAAATTATAGAAAAAATGAGTAAAAGTGATATTCAAAAAGTATTGGACTTTTGGTTCGGAGCGAAGACAGACAAAAACTATTTGCAGAGGAAGTCGTTTTGGTATGGCAGTGATAGTCCCTCAGATGACCAATTTGTTCGCAAACATTTGGGACAACTATATGAGCAAGCTAAAAACGAACAATTAGACAATTGGGTCGAAGAAGGAGGTGAAGGAGCATTGGCTTTAATCCTTCTATTGGATCAGGTGCCCAGGAATATTTTCCGAGACAAACCACAGGCATATATGACTGATCCCAAGGCCTTGTCCATTGCTAAACTTGTGATCCAAAATGGTTGGGATCAACAAATGAATGATATATTCAGACGTTATGTATATTCGCCGTTCAATCATTCGGAAAACTTAGAGGAACAGAAAATGTCAGTTAAACTGTTTAATGAAATGGGTGATCCCCAACACTTGTATTGGGCTCAAAATTTTTACGATACAATCAAACAATTCGGACGATTCCCTCATAGGGACAAAATATTGGGTCGAAATTCATAACACATTATTTTTAGTTTCATACAAATATTTTTAAAGTGAATTCTAGCTATTCAGCAAATTCAAATATATCGGTAAATGGACATACTAAAATCCAGAATTGATCACTTGAGTATCGTAAAATTGAACGTTATTTGAAGGAAGAAACTTATTATTGACTATAAAATGATTAAATGATTAAAGGAAAATATGTAAGTTTAGATTAAAATAATTAAGTGCAATGGAAATTTAATTTTAACTGATGTGATATTAATATGTATCTAAATAAATGAATCCTATGACTTGAGTAGAAATTGTTTACACCAATATTCCTCAATATGGTGCTGGCAAAGAATGAATCACGAATTAACATTGTGAGAGGGCGACGAGTTTAATTGTGTTTAATCAGTAGGGCAACCTGTCCCCCATAAGGTATGAGAATCATTTGAAAATCGATGCGACAGATTTTTTTTAAAGTTGAAAAAATATAAATTTTTAACATTATGTCTATGGGGAAAAACTGAGTTTCAAAAA
>JAQGAR010000109.1:0-24489 GCA_034697865.1 Oribatida sp. | reverse complement strand
CAGGTTAACTAACTTAACCAGAGATTATATGGAAACCATTTCTATGAACCAACCATTTGTATGAACCATTTTGCCTGGCCCGACTAGGTTCACACAGATGGTTGTTGAGTGTAATGACTAAATTCGAATATGACTAAAGCGAATATCATTTTATGAGTTCTCACTTTGAGCCAAATTTCCTTCAGTGGAGTTAATTATTGCAAATACCATTGAATGAAAATAATACATTGATTTCAACAATTACAATTAAAAATATGCATGAAGCGACTTTTGCGAATAGTTTAAAACTTTAATCAAAGTTTTAAAGTTACCATTACACTTTTTTGAAATCATGTTACATGAGAATTCGATGGATTAAAAAACAATATATATATATATATATATTGTTTAAGTGACCTTTCTATTTAATTGACTTACATTTGATAAAAATAGATAGCTCTTTAAATTACTCGTTAACAATATTTTATAAATATTCATAACATTTATAATAATATTATTTTTAATAATAAATAAGATAATGTGTAAACACATTCAAAATCAGTTCAATTCATTTTGAAGGGAATACCACTTTCGGCGTCGAATCTCAAAATACTTAATTAAATCGAATCAATACTTTCAAAATGCATTCAATTTTAAACTTAAAATTAAAACAAAATAGAGTTAATTAAATGCATTTTATGGTTTATTTCTCAAAATATCTCAGTTTTCGGCCAAAGAGATCACAGACTAATCCTCAAACAATTTCTTACGATTTCAATGAGAGTAACCAGGAATGGACAAACTTTGTTATCCCAAGTTACTGGCGGATCGAGGCTGACATCTTGTTTTGAGCCCAAAATAAGTTAAAACGATATAATTTTCAAATTTGGTCGACTTTTAGTGATTTGGGTCGAGTAGTGTGAGGGCGGAATTGCGGTAAACAAGTCTTTCAGTCTTGAAATTGTCATTAAAATAGTTTAAATACTGGTTTTTTGGCAAATCCTCGAAAATAATTGATAAAATTTTTGGGGAGACTTCCCATCGTTCGAAATCTACGAATTTTGCGATATTAAGAATCTACCCATTGGCGGGGGGTAGTCTTAGCCATTTTTGAATTAATTGGATCTGAATATGCTTACAATTTTGATGTTTCAAACAATTTCATCGCTTCGTCATAAGTGGGCGGTTCATCTGAATAGGGAGGTGGATGTCTGTCTATCATCGGCGCTGTAACGCTCGCCGATTCATAGGTTGGTAGCGAAGAATGGGAAGCTGTGAGAGGGAGAGCAACAAATGCTTCAGTGGACAAACTTTCGGGTTCAGGTGAATCTAAATTGACCCTGAGCTGAATTACACGACCCCTTCGGGACAATGAATTGGAACGACTCGTTCTACGCCTTTGAACTCTATTTATTTGACTAAAGTCTGAGAACATTCCGGTCTGAGATTCGATAATATTTTGGGGCAGAATATAGCGCCAAAAGCGGAGGAATGCAATCGTAACGCAACAGAAAATCACAATAACTATAGTTTCCAAAAACTTATCCAAAGTCGTGAAATCAGTGGAGTGTCCCCTCAAACCATATCGCCAGCCTTCAGGTTCGCATTCACCGCTTTGTTCCTCCCATTTGTATCCGAATTTACATAATTGATACTTGGAATCAGATGGAGAGTTCATTGGAAGTACATATGGTTTACATCTTTGAGTGTTGCCGTCCAAAATAAATGCCGTCTTACAAACACACAGCAGATCACGGCACTCCATATTCTGATCCCAGTTATGGCATTCAAAGTCCCTTTTGCAGATATCGCCGAACTTTTTGGTAATAATTGTGCACCGGTTCTTGTCGTTGTCATAAACATAACCGGCATCACAATAGCACCGTTGGCTCTTTTTATCGCAGTGAGAATTTAGGTCCTGTCAACAGAAAATCGTCAGGATATATTGAGTAAAACAATTGCTTACAGTTTCCAAACATTCATAGGCTCCCAAACAGGTCAAGTTGTCTAAAGAGATTCGATAGCAGTGGTTAGCGGCCACTTGTTTATACCCTTTCTTGCACCAGCATTCACCCAAAACCTTGTTTTGGTTTTCTTTGACTTTTGTATTCAAATTATTTTTATTTCGATTTATATATATTCGTCGAAATCGTCGAAAGTATTCGTTGACTAACTTCTTGTCGACCGAATCGAGTTGTCTGCCAACAGATGTAAGACAAACACTATTTTCAGTTTGACTGCACTGTTCGGAAACAACGCATTCCTGACCTAAGTTCCGATAATCGACACATAGATTGATACTTTGTAGAGGTATCGGAAATTTAGGATCACACTCGCATAACTTCAAATAAGTATTGCATCGGGTGCTCGGATAATTGCACCGAGCAACTGTGGATGATGAACAAGTAGATAGGGACAAGATTTTCTGACCATTCAATACATGAGACACATCTGATAATAAACCGATTATAAGAATCAATGTTTTTGTTGGGAATGGAATTGGAATCAAGTTTTCATAAAATTTCATAATTTATTTGAAAAACAGCGAAAAATATTGATTTTGAGAGAAAATAACAAACAAATAAAATAGTTATAACTTTGTTTGCATTCATTAATATTCTTGTTTTCAATGTCAATGTTAACATTTATCAGAATAGAGAGCAAACAGCGCTTCCGTTCGTCACTTTTTTCAAGCAAAGAATCGATCGAAATATTTTAGAACTAACAGGGTCAACTCTTCCAATCACTTTATCAAAGGAACTGTATTGTGTGTACTAGTTCGTTCAATGGAGAGTCATAAATAAGAATAAGAAATGAGTTCAACAAATTTTTTGACTTTTATTTATTAAAAATATTTTTAAAACTTTTTTCATACTCACAATCAATCAAATAATTATAAGTATTTGTATTCATATAATAACTACCGGTTTTCACAACGGATTCAAATATCAATATTAATATTAATCTACAATTCTTTATATATTTGTTATGAATAATGAAGGGATGAGTCGATTATGAAAATGAATTCATAATACATGCGATTGTTTTTGTTGCGATCTTATTGTTTCCGATTTTGTGAACTTTTAAGCCCTGAGTGGAGAGCATTAGATGACAGAGATTTGCACTCAATTCATAGTTATGTGAGAATTGTGTGAAACTTAAAAATAATTCAATAATCAAATGAATTAATCGTTGTGTCAAATGATTATATTAACTGTTATTAACTGTTAATCATATAATAATATAATAACAGATCAGATGAGCGCTAATAAGTTGTGAAAACTTCTTTCAATTTTCATTTCATTAGAATTTTTAAAAAATCAATTTTTACATTACAATAACGACACAAAAAATGTCATAATTTTGTCATAACTTACATACGATTTAAATACATTTTTACATAAAACAAATCACAGAAATGTTTAAAAACCAAAATATACTCGAAAGTGCTTTTGTGGGAAAATAATTGAATCTTTGAATTTATATGTTCTGAACATAATTTTAAGAATAAAATCATATAAATGTAAATCAAAAACAAAATCATAATTCGAGGTAAACTCTAAAATATATTGACTTCAGATTAGAGGCAAAAGTGATGGTCAGACCTAACAAAAACATATAGAAATTCAGAGGTACTCCAAATTGATTGCGTCCATCACTACAATTGAGTTAAAAAGTATTTGTGCGGCAATTAGTTTGAGTGGTCATGCAATCCAATGCCCCACAAATACTTACTAACCCTAACCTTATCTCACTTTACAATCGATTGACTCATAAATAATCGAATAAACAAATGAATGCTTTTTGTGAAAATAATTTGTACTTAAAATTGAAGTATAATTCAACTGAAAAATTGAGTAAATATTTAAAATCAATTCAAATGTAAATAATAAACGAATAAAATGACAATTCAATGGAATTCCTCTGAAATTCAATTTGAGAGGTTTAGGCACTAAACTGTTGTTGAGATTGGAATCAAATTAATCCGATCAATGAATGGCTTGAAGTCAACCCTTTTTAGAGTTTTGACCCTTAAATAAAAAATTTCTAAAAATAATCAACAAATTGAATGAAGAATTGAAAAGAAGTGAAGAAATGGTTTTTCATAAAAATAGTGACCAATAGATCACAAAACGATATTATCATTAAAGTTATTAAATAGAGTTTTGCCACAAATAAGTACATCTCACGATAGGATACTCTTAACGGCTTCGTCAAGGATTGGGTCATTGACTCCGGTCTGGTGTTGGCCGCCATATGAACGAATAATGTCGCGGCGCTGGTCATGAATATTAGGGATATGCGAGTAATCCATATTTCGAAAGTCATTCAAATGTGGATGAATTGATTGATGAGAATTATGTGAATGAAATGCATACGAATTGTTATGAGAGGGATGGGATGCGACGGAAGGCATATCCAAAATGCTTTTAATCGCGCACTGCATTTGTACGTCAACGTGTTGTTGGTGCTGATGACCATCGCCTGCCATCGCATACCCGTTCATTTCGTCTTCTTCGTCGTCGTCTTCATCGTCATCCTCATCGTCGTCATCATCCTCTTCGTTATCGTCTTCGAGATTATCGTCGAGTCCTTCAATGCCTGAGAGATCGACAGACATATCCGGTTCGTCTTCGTCGTCGTCATTGAGTATAGACTCGACTGCAACGGCCGCTTCTGTCTCTCCAAACCTATGATTCCAAGAAATCCTTCGATT
Source organism: Oribatida sp. (assembly GCA_034697865.1). Classification (NCBI taxonomy): domain Eukaryota; kingdom Metazoa; phylum Arthropoda; class Arachnida; order Sarcoptiformes; species Oribatida sp. The sequence goes on along the minus strand of JAQGAR010000109.1, from coordinate 19,793 downwards.
AGCAGAAGAATTATTTAGAATCTGTTGCGTCCAGTCTTCTGAAACATTATCTCCATTCAAATCAGAATATAATTCGAGATCATTGTGCTGTTGGATTGGGTCCATATAACTATTTAAAGGCACATGACTTTGACCGTCGATTCGGGACCCGTTCGGTACGTGAAGACTATTGTGAAGATTATCATAAAAGTGTCCGACATTTTCTAAATTAGTATCGGGTCTCGAATGCATGAAATTCGTAATGGTTTCAACTTTATCTTCAATATCTTCTTCATCACTGTCTTCATCGTCATCTTCTGATTCATCGGAATCGTTTACCGGTTCTTCATGTCGTCTTATTTGATTGGTCTGAGAGTTGTATTCGTCATCACTTCCTATCGATGACTTTCGCTTCCGATTTATGAAAAGTTTTTGTTCTTCTTCTTCATAAGAAGACCGAAGCGTTTGATACCAGGAAGGGGGCGGTGGAGGAAGGTTTAGCACTAAATTAAAAAATAACTCGATAATTGATAGTTAAATTTAAGTGATTTTTATTTTAAATACCTTTGCCTTCGGCGACACAAACTTTGTCTGCTTTAAGAGAATTTGTTTCTTCATTAATAAACATTCTATCTATCATAACGTGTTCCGACGATGGCGTCTCTTTCTGTGGACACAAAATCAATATTTTATAACTCAAAAGATTAAGTCGGATTAAGATGAAAATGTGAAAGTTACGAGACTTACCATACTTTGCTTCAACAACAAAACCCTAAACTTATCGAATAACTGTTGCTTTTTATATAACAAATGGCGGGAAATCTTCTCAAATATCTGATCGCCTAATCATTCAAACAAATAATTAATACAATTTTAAGTAAAGAGTTAAAGAATTTATACTTTTATTCATGTCGTCGACAGTCATAGTCGGAGAGTTAAAGACATGATATCGAAGTAGTCTTTTACAGGCGTCGTCTCTTGAACTGAAAGGTCTCTTAGTGTCAGGTTTTAGAGCAGCGTTTTGATCGACGGTCAGCTGTTGTTGAATACTATGTATACAAAACGTAATTAATTTCAATCAAAAGGCATTTAAGTGATTCTAACGCTTTCAGAGTCTTTGCACTCCTTTTCTCTTTATCTAAATGAAAGTCGTTCTTAATTATTGATGTCTTAGTTGTCGTAGAAGTTGTAACGAATGTCGAAGTAGTTGTCGATGACGGTCCGTGTAAACGAAGAATCAGAGCCTGAGTTGAGACCGGAGTCGATGGCTAAGCGAATAAATATTGTAAATATTGTGGCAAACATTTAATGAAGAATGAAGATTATACCTTGTTATTAACTATTTGTTGGTTTTGATTGTTAGAAATGGATTTCAGGTTTTGTAACTGTTGTTTGGCCGGAGTGGTGAAGGTTATCAATTGGTTTCCCACTTGAATAGTGGTTCCGTTGGCGGGGGATGTGTTGGCAGATGTGACAAGTCGGATTTGTTGTGTTGTCTGGACAGGTGTTTGTTTAAGTAGATTCACTAAATGCATGTTTTGTGGCGTTTGTTGAGTCTGTGCCTCAATCGTAATTTGGTTCGATTGTTGCGGTTGACTCTGTGCTAAAGTGGGTGCCGTCGACTGCAGTAATTGTTGTGTTTGAGGCGAAACACTAATGGATGAGTTTGTGCTGAGCACGATTTTTTGGTCTTCAGGGGCATTGGTCTTTAGATGACGGGCCTGATTCATCTTCTGCTTTAAAGATAACAGTTCCTGAAGAAGTTCTTTCTGTTGATTCGTCGGTGACTTCAACGCCGACAAACTCTTTACCTGAGTCTCGAGTCTTAATAAGAACTCCTGGTTGTTAGGACTGACCTGAACCATAGGCACTCCATTCTGTTCTATTACAGTAGTGGCCGATCCATTGATACCAACACTATTAGGACTGGCATTTAGATGAAGGCCTGTACTAAATGAGTCAGTGGTTTGAGTCTTTGGAGGACTAGTGAACACAGTTGTAGGCGTCAACACATATGAAGTCGGAATACTATCACAGCTACCGATTCTGATCACAGCATTGGAAGAACCATTGGAGACATTGTCTCCGGTCTGCACAGGTATCGTCAAAATAGTCTGCTTTTGTTGTTCTAACGATTTATTTATATTCTGAACCGTTAATGGAATTAAAGTTTGTGTCATTGGTTTCGATTCTTCACTGGTTGTCATCGGAGTGGAAGAACCGTTCGAAAGACCGAGAGATGCGACCAAATCGGGAACTTTGACGGCGGGTCCAGTATTTAGCTGTTCTAATAAGGCAGACGTGTTCTGACCGGTCACTGTTTGCACCGTTGATGTAGTAGTCGTAGAAGTACTCGAATTTGTGGTCGACGTTGTGGCGGCCGTGTCTATGCTGGGAGTGGTCGAGTCGGGAGAGGGTTGAGAAGAGCCCAAACCACTCGAGTCCTTCAAAGATTCACTATATTTCAAATTATTTGAATTTGAAATGAATTGGGACTGAATTTGTGGCTGAACTGCACTCGTAGTAATGTGTGGCTGAAGAATAACACTTCCATCTGGACCTAATGCTAACCTCAATTGAGGTGGAGCTGCTTGTCCCATTGGGCTTTGAGTCAATACAATATTAGGTGGTTGATTTGGACCCGACGGCAACATTAAAACTGTTTGTTGTGATGTTGGAGTCGTTTGAATCAGTTCTGAATGAACGGAACCACTATTTATATCAGTCATCGAGTTATTGATTGGAGAAGAGGGTGGACTGGATTCGGGTAAAATTCCGTGTTCTTTGAGAAGTTCGGCTAAATTGACCGAAGGTTTGGATTGTTGTTGAAGTTGAGGTCTGGTTATGATTTGGGGCTGTGATGTGAAGATTACTGTATTGGATGTGGCGACTGACTGGCCGTGTGATGTCTGGAGAACTGTTTGGCCATTTGTATTGTCATTATGAGAGAGGAGAGCATGAAGAGCCGGATGTGCACTCGCCTGCAAACTTGTATTAATATTATTAGTAAGTTGTGGTGTTCCGATTGGAAACATAGTATTCCCCAATTGAATGCCGTGTGTATGTTGGGAAGGGTTCGACACTTGTGATTGTGATAATAGTTGTGTTTGAGTCGGAATTGCGACTAACACCGGTCCATTTGGTGTCTGCAACTGAAGGAACTGTTGACCAGTGGGCACAGTTGGCGTTGACTGATGAGACGCTCCGAATGAAGGCGGACGCGTAAAAATGATATTAGGCGTTGTTCTGCCAGCACTCGTCATAATAACACCGGGCGAAGCAGTGCTCACAGACGTCGAGTTATTTGGTATCACAAATGTCTGGGGTTGAGGTGATTGGGAGGGCGTCTGTTTTGGCATATTTGTCGGCTGACCCGTCAAAGCACTAATCAATCCAGCATTTTGGTCAGTGGTAGTTATGTTAGGTCCAGTCAGACCATTACTCATTGCAACGACCGGAGGGCCGTGTGATTGGGGCCTAAGAGTCAGTTGAACGGAATTCGGGACATTTCCGATGTTCTGCTGAAAAAATATTGGTTGCGAACCCAGTCCTGGAAACATATGATTCAAGAGTATCGTTCCTTGAGGTCCACCCAATGGTTGTCCTCCCGGACCAATCAATATTTGTTGTGTTGCGGGCGCTGCGGCCCCAGACGTTGGTATTTGTGTCAAATTCTGAGGCAAACTATTTATGACTTTAAGTGTGTTTTGTTGTGTTAATTGTTGTCCGCATTTGTTCGCACTGTTTGTCGTAACGGCATTACTTGTCGATACCACAGAACCGGGAGGTTTCGGAAGGATTTGTTTATTAGATCGCGAGGACGACGACGTCGATGAGGTCTTAGTTGTAGTTCCAGAGCTCACAATCGTCTGTAGGGCTGCGTTAGGATTTGTTTGCAATATTTGTGGGCCCGAAGGAGTTTGTATTATTTGGACCAACTGTCCCGGTTGTATACCTCCCCCCAAATGTTGTGGATGACCTCCTCCTGGACGTGTCAGCAACAACTGTTGAAGACCCGGTGCTGTTCCCATTTGTAATTGGCCATTAGGCTGGACAATTAGTTGTTGTGGAAGGACTGTCATCGCACCCCCACCGCGGGGATTAGATATTTGGAAGGAAGTTGGCGGCCACGTCGTGCCGGGGGCTCGCATCGGAACAGTTGAAGTTATTTGTCCGATAGGTGTAGTACTGGTCAGAGTTGTTAAGGCCGGCTGCGCTATAGATATGGAGGTGCCAGCACTAGACAGCGCAGAGAAAGGAATCAGACCAAGAGAAGAGGACACCATATTTAACATTTGTTTTTCGTCAAATATTAATTGTCCTGAAGACTGTTTGTTGATAGTGAGAAGGGGTGAATTGTTGCTCCCGTAAGCGGTCAACTGATCCACTGTTTGTTTGGATTCGGAGACGAATGAAGTCATCGATGGAATAGTGACCACTTTGGTCGCACTCGAGTCGATTGGTTTAACTGTCGCTATGGTTTTGTGCGACGGGTTCTCGACATTGGCGTTCACTCCACCCTCAAGACGTCCAATGGCTCCGTTTGTGTTTTCGAGAAAGGATTGCAAGAGTTGGGGGTCATCGATGACATCAAGAAGACATCGGCCTCCATCGTCCATCACTCCCGAGACTAAGGTTAATCACACATTTATTAAATTCAATTAAATGAGTCAAAGATGTGCACAAATGGCTTCGGGAATAGGTTTGCAAACCCATAATATCCCTATCCTTTTGAGGTCCAAATTCGGACATTGATTCGGAGTTAAAGGCCTTTAAATTTGGCGATAATTTGCATAAAATAAATGAGTTTACAGATATTTAGTAATAAATTTGGTAATAAAAGTGCAAAAAGTGATAAATCACATGATTTTAACGTTTGACTCATGTTTTGAATGAGAAAGTAATAAAATCAGCGATTTTTCATCGATCAGACAATTTGCAGATTTATTCCCACGTTTTCTACACTGAAAACCGCATATTTTGAGTTACGGCTAAAACAACTGAACGCATAAATCACTGAATTGTTGTCCAAAATTGACCTAAAAATGAGGACTAGTAGAAGACCTTGCACATCCTTGGTTTAAATTGATTAGATTAGAATCCTACCATCCAATATGGTTGAGGTCAGTTTCGATGTTGTGATCAAGATAAACTTTCATGAAAAATGAGTCCAACAGCTGACACAGTGTTTAACCGAAGATAATCAAAATATTTAAAGACAAACAATAAATCAATATTTTGTGCACACAATCTATATATGCGTCAAAACAAAATCTTGCGAAACAAAAACATGCCTCACACACACCACCAACTTCAATTCACAGATCAACTGGTTATCACCTCCAAAAACATTATCAAAACACTTATCTCAATCCAATTTAATCTTAAACAAAGATTTTCATTCAAATTTTATCATTCAATTGATGTTTAATTGATATTTAAGAGGCCATTAAAGGCGCGTATATTATAATTGTGTTAAACTGTGACACATAATGACGTATAGAGTGATCATTGTGTGAGTCTTTGATTCAACGATTTCTTTTCAAAACTGCTATATATTGTGTGCATATAAAAAATGGTGTATAAAATATGGCCGCCAATTGCCTATGAGCTCAGCACTAATTATGTAAGGTATTGTGTTTTGTCTGATCTGGTCACTTAATTGTCAATTTCGCGGATTTTGGTCTAAAACCGATAAAATATTGTGTTTTGGGATAAAATCTAATGGTTTGTCACCGTTTGAGTCAATCGTTGCTCAGTTTGTTTCATCTAACGATTGGGCCAAATGGCGCTCATTCTCAGGTCGTTGCAAATTGGAGGGGGAGTCTCCCTCCTGCTGACAATCAACTTCTATCCAATCACAGGCCTCCACTACTGAGCATAAGTCCAGAGTTATGCCAAACAGGCATTACGTCAGTCTTATGATTGTATAAGACTGTGACGTGAGTTTGCCAGAGAGGCAGCGCATCCAATCCCAGACTCATTTTGTGGAAGGGATGCCACACTCGGAAAATAGCTCCGAAACTAATCGTTTGATGACTCCATCCACTTAACGGTCGAGTCTATTAGTGGTAACTTTTTATCCCCACGTTTTGCCGATCATTATCTTCATTAGAGGCGTAGCCGTTATATCGAGTCATAACCAGACACTAACCTCAGAGGCGTTTCTTTCGGTCTTTTGATTGATATTATCGGCGATCTGTTGGTTCCTTTGACAGAAAGACCGACAAATGTTTACTCAATTTGTTTTACATATGATTTGCGAGAAGTCTTGTCTGTCAATAGACTCAAAGTCTAACCAAATTGTGATCCAATGAATGGCTATAATTACATAAACCATTAAATTAAGTGAAGACATGAATTTAGAATTCGTTTTCACTGCAAATATTGGTTTACAAAACAAATACTAACAGTAATTACAGATATTAGGCCTCTAGTGGCTTCTAATCAAAATAAATCTCTTTTATACTTAATTTGCATTTAATTTGAGATAACTTTGGAAGAGATTCACATTTCCATAAAAAGACAGGAATTGCCATAAAATTGTTATAATTTTTATTATATCTTTTAACGGTTTCACAAATGTTTTTGTCGCTAATAATTGGCGTAAATTCACGTAAAAACAAATAACTGTTTATTTTATAACATTTTAACAGAGAATTCAAAATAAATTTATTTGTTTTGACTTTAATTTACTTAAAATTAGTTTTATTCATTAATTCAGTCAAACGTTGAATGAAAGAGGAATTTAACTCAGAAAACGAGTGAATCATATAATCGATTCTAAAAAATATGAGATAAAGTGAAGGAAATGACTATTATTCTGTGCTTTTCCTACACAAAAATGTATTCACTTTATAAAATGAAAATCTATTTGAAGGCGATTTTAATTTTGATTTAAAGTTAGATTTTGAGTAAATCTAAGGCAATCACAGCATTTAAAACAACAAATGGAATGCAATGAGAACTCAGTCTATACTTCTCTTCAATTTTTAATAACTTAAAGCAATAACTTATTAGTAAAAATAGTGAACTTTATATTAATAATCATTGAGTGATATATCTGTCAACCAATATATGGGGTCCTTTGCGTCACATTCAATATCTCAGTTGTACTGAAAACACAATCAATTAGTAAACAAAACATTAAGACTTCAGATATTGTCTTACCTTTTGCCGAATTTTTTGTGGATGAAAACGAAAACTGCAGATAAGAGGAGACAAATGCATCCGACAATTATATACATAATACCAATGAACGGATTTTTGCCGCCCAACCACGAAGTGTTCGATATTATGAACCTTTTAGTCCCCTTGAAGGCAGCCACCGGATAGTCTGTTCAAATTGAAACCAAAGTCAATCAAATCCTAGAAATAATTATACAATAATAGACTGAGGACTCACTGTAATCAATAAATAGAACATATTTTCCCTTCGGAAGGGAATTCCGATAATTGGCTCCCTCTTCGTGTTTGTCGTGTGCAATTCGAGCGAATAATTTGCGGAATGTGGGCAAAGCAGCCGTCCTCATCCACACTATAAAGCCTTCGTTCAAATACCCGTTATTAGTATCTTTACCAAATTCATAAATGGGTTTTCGCCAATTCGGTGGCGGAACGGTATCTTTGAAAGCATCCGACAAATTATAACCACTGGGATTACGGAATTTGGCGTTTTTGTCTGTAGCCCAGGCTATGCCGGTATCGATGATCGGCACTGATTTAGGCTCTCTTTGGTCCTCGAAATCTCTCTTCAATTTAAACGTGTCGTTGAATAAACTGTTGGCGATCGCACCGCACGGAGCTATCCATTTGCCATTTATTTGGGCGAAGGGATCGCATTCAGTCGAGCCCTTACTTTCCCCTAACAGTTGTCTGTCATCTCTGGACTTCACATATCGTCTGTGGTTCTGATAGAAGTTCGTTAATCCGTAATATAAATAGACGTCTCGACGGATATCTTCCTTCAGAGTGAAATTGAGACGACATTCACACTTAGCCATGGGGTTGGCCGTTATTATTTCAGAGCATAAGATACGAGGATTTGTGGCCTTACGAGTGATGTTGTCAAACGATTCACACGCCGTGTAATCCAACTCTATTTCTGTCACCTTTTCGAACATTTTTTGTGAGTCCAACAAACCATTGATTCAAAGAATACCTGATTTGAAGAAACTAGAAGTCCGATTCCGATCGGAATAAATGCCACTCCGATTAAGAAGAAAGTGGGCAAAACTGTGCCAACAGTAAGGATAGGCGACCACGATGGCAACTTCTGTTGCTTAAATGCACTACCTAGTTATTCATTGCAATTAATAATTTGAAATTTTAATTAAAACTTAAATAAAGTTATGACTCGTTTCCGTTAGTTTTAAAGCAAATTACTGACAATTCATTTGCCGCAAAACCAATCAAAACAGTCATTAAAACTTAGAAATTAAAATCAAATCAAAAATCATTAAATTACTCGAAGGCTTTTGAGTTTTGTGATTATCTGAGATTGAGATCACATCATTTGCCATTATTTACAAATATTTAACTCAAACCCAAAATATATACATATATAACAACTTTGCGATGTCGTATTCAAGTGATTAATTATGAGGCTTAGACTTAATAAACAATGTATCGAATAATTTATTTAATTAGAAATAAATATCAAAATTTGAGACTCAAATCGTTGAATGACAGAAAAAAATCGATTTCTGTTTTGACTGTCAATTGATTAAAGTCTGTTTGCAATTATTTATTGTTGACATTTATCGTTGAAAAGCACTGATTTTATTCATACTTTTTCATATGTAATAAATATGACTGCAATTGAAACGTGTGAACAGTGTTTATGTTTTTAAACTCAAGTGTTTGTCTGCAAAAGTGTCGGCAAATTCTGTCTTTAAATTAACTAAACGTTTAATAATTTTAAATTTAGCTTTAATTGTGAATTGTGTTAAGAATTAAAGCTCTTTGAATAACATAATTGTAAATAATTGCTCTTATGTTGAGTATAATTCTTAAATTTGATTTCATTTGGAGAAAAGTTAATCCTTTGAAGTTTAAACCAGACGGATGTTGTTTTATTAAATGTCATTTTATTGTGATTTAAATGTTATTGGTCAATTTGTTCAATTATTATATATTTGACGCGTTTCCAAATGTTAGTGATATAAAAACGGGAAATCTTCGGAATGTGAAGTATGTGTTGAGATGTTATCTGATAACCAATTAGACGTAAAACCAGTTATTATCTGAGAATATTCTGATCTCTAAATGGATTCAAATTCATGTAATTCCGTATAAATAATCGAAATGTTATTTATTTTATTCAAAGTAAAGATAAAACTTTGAAAGTCCTGTTCATTGAGATCTCGATTAAACGGAACTCCAATTGAGTTGTTGTCTAATATTCTTGAGATATGAGTTAGACTTAAACTCTTGACTACTTCGGCATTAGATATGAATTTTATATAAATACCAAACAAATTAATGATAACTTTTTAATTATAAGTCTGTCAATTGTGAACTGCTTTTACCGTTCCTTTCGGCAAAACTTTCTTTCGTTAAGAGTTTCAAAGAAATAACTTTTCATTGATTTCATCGCTCTTTTAATTTGAGGAAAAATTTCCATAAAAGTAAGTCATCTCTTAAATCAAGAATTTTCTGAAAACTTTTTTACCATTCAATTGGTTGTGGGCTCAGGTATTTCATATGGTGTTCCAGTTTTGCAATGAATGCAAATATATTTCAAAGCTTTCTATCAGATTTTGGGCTATAATTAATGGGCAGGAATTCAAGTGTTGACTTTAATATTAAGAAAATTAGTAATTACAGGTATCGCTCAAACCATTTGCTGTCTGTCTCTCCCATTGGCACAGATATTGGTCTTGAGCTCGATTTGGATTTCGCCCAAAAACTTAAACCAAATTTTCATTCGATTAGTTATAAATCAATTTTTGATTGAATTTTGTTAGTAATTGTGTTTTGTGCTGATGTGGCAAAACTGCTCATAACTTATAACTAATTCCCAACTTTTGCTTCTTTTTGCGACAAATCCTTTTTTTCTAAATTATTTTATTCTCTAATTGTTTTCAGTTAATTATAATGTCAGACATCGAAAACCTTCGTCAGGTGTTGTCTGAAACCAAACAGCAACACCTGATTCAGTTTTGGGATCAGATCAGCGAAGAACAGAAGAAACTATTGTATAACGACCTCAAAAGCATAAACTTTGCCAAAGTTTGTCAAACTTTTGAAGTGACCGTCAATTCAGAGAACGAACAGAACGAGAAAATCGATGATTTATTAGAAGCGCTCTCACCTGAAGTCCACGAAAGCATCACAAGGACTTCTAAACAAAAACTCCAATCATATCGAGAAAATGGTCAGTCATTTCACTGCACTTTAAATTCTTTTTAATCACTTACTTTCAAATACCTTGAATAATAATTATCAATTATTGCGAGTCATATGAAACATGTTTTTGATTTTCAGTTAAAAATTCAATTAAACGTCTTTAAAAGTGCTTCAAATATATACTCAGTAGACTCTAAAATTGGTCTAGCAAAATTTTAATTGAAATGCTATGTTGGGTACTCAAAGAAATTAAATGAACTCTTTATTTTTTTTTTATTCTATTAGTTATTCAAAGACTAATTGATTAAACTTATGAAAGGACTTAACTGTTAGACTTAAGTATTGATTTAAATATCTATAACTCTTTGAATTGATCCTTAAGTTCGAAAACAATTTTTAAAAAGTTTTCCTAAATATTGGAAATAGATAAGAAGTGTGCCAAAAAAATTAGTGAACAAGGACAACTATTATTTGATATACACTTGTTCATCTTGTTCATTTTCGAGTGTCTTGATATCAAGATAGAGGACTGCTTTTTAATTGTGATTTAATCGATAAATATTTGTATTGTTTTTATCATAAATTCTGAGATTTAGTTCATTTGAGTAAACATAAAATAACATACATAACCGAAAACATTTCATATCAAAGGATAAAATTATTATCGAATCCGAATAAGAACTTTAATATATTAATCCCTCGAAAGGGACGTTAGATGTGTTTGTCATTGACCACCAATTCTTATCTAAAACTTCAAGTATTTTTTTTACCTCAACCTTAAGACAAGGTTTAACTTTAAATCCTTTCATAAGATATTTAACGATAAAAATTGAGATCAAGGAAATGATCCCTCGATTACAAGTGTGAGCTTATATTTAGTCTCAAATTCCAAATTAAATGATTTATCACTTTATCACTTATTTTATAACTTATGCACTTCAGGTTTAAAACAAATATCTGAAGGTCGAGTGGCTGCCCTCTTGTTAGCCGGTGGTCAGGGAACCCGGCTCGGCGTCAATTACCCGAAAGGCATGTATGATGTGGGACTGCCTTCACACAAGACCTTATATCAATTGCAAGGCGAAAGAATCCTTCGACTCGAAAAACTTGCATATGATTTGACTGGAAAGCGAGGTTCCATTCCCTGGTACATTATGACCAGTGAAGCCACTCGAGAGCCTACCATTGAGTTTTTCCGCAAAAATCACTATTTCGGTTTGACCTCTGAAAATGTGATCGTCTTTGAACAGAGCACTCTTCCCTGTTTCCAATTTGACGGCAAAATTGTCTTGGAATCGCCTTATCGAGTGGCCAGAGCTCCCGACGGAAATGGCGGTCTCTATAATGGGCTCAAAAATAAAGGAATTTTAGATGACATGAAGAAAAGGGGTATTCAACACATTCAAGTCTATTGTGTGGATAATATTCTGGTAAAGGTGGCCGACCCCACATTTATTGGTTATTGCATTTCAAAGGGGGCTGAAGTGGCCGCCAAAGTAGTTCAAAAGGCATTCCCCACTGAAGCCGTCGGTATTATTTGTAAAGTTGATGGAAAGTACAAAGTGGTTGAGTACAGCGAAGTCTCCTTACAAACCGCTCAGAAGCGTAATTCCGACGGAAGACTTACTTTCGACGCCGGAAATATTTGTAACCATTATTATACTCTGGATTTCCTGAACAATGTTTGGTGGGTTTCTCTCATATTTTCTCAATAATATGTTTTAATAATTTGTGTGAATGCGTTGTAGTGGTCGAGACCTGATTCACCACATGGCGAAGAAGAAGATCCCTTTCATCGATTCAAATGGAAAGTTAGTTACACCGGAAAAACCCAATGGAATTAAACTCGAAAAATTTGTTTTCGATGTCTTCGAGTTCTCTGAGTAATTATCTCCACTTATTCTTCAGGTGTTTATAATGTTTTGATTTTTAGTAAATTTGTTGTTTGGGAGGTATTGCGAGAGGACGAGTTCTCTCCCTTGAAGAATGGTGCTGGCTCAGACAAAGATAACCCAAACACTGCCCGTCTCTCTGTTTATAATATGCACCAAAGGTTTGTCCTGAACGCCGGGGGAAAGTTTGTCGACGAAAACGGAAAAGTGGTTCCACTAATTGCGAGGTATAACTCATTTAACTCTTTTCACACTTTGAATGTTTGAATTCTTTATTCTGTTTTGTTTTCAATTCATTTGGCAATGATTTTCACGAAAAATGATCAAAAGTGTCGATCATTTATCTGTATATTATTTGAAATTATTTTCATTTTGCATGACTTTTGCTTTTTATTTTGATAACAGTCCTGTCAAAGTTGATTTCAATGGCAGTAATGGCTCACAAAATAATGATAACAATAATAATAAGTAATCGTTTCAGATCTCAATTGCTTCACAACTAATTCATTGTTTTTTAATTCTGAAGACATAACGAAAGTCAAGTGATTTGCGAAATATCGCCACTAATTAGTTATGACGGAGAGGGTCTTCAACAACTGGTCTCAGGAAAGGTGTTCACCACTCCACTTATTCTGGGTTCAGGAGAACAGATTAAGAAATCCAAAACAAATGGTATTCAACAGACAAATGGCGTGACTACCGAAGTCAATGGTATTCACTGAATCGAAAATAATGTGATATTTTTAAGAAATTCCTTTTATTTCGTGTAAAATAGTTTTTAATGCTTTTATTTATTCAAAATATACTTATATTTAAGTATTTGTTTTTAAAGTGGAATTCTTTTAATAAGTTATTATTATTATAATTATTATTATTCGCATAAAAATTCATTCTTTAAAATGATTTGAATTTTTAATATTTTGTTATTTTTATTATAAATAAGATTTTAAATCATTAATACATTTATTGAAGTATTTAACGCATTTTTAGTACAATTATTTTTAAAATGAATAAAATTAAATTATATATCAAAATGATTTCTCCGTTTATTCTAATTTGAGATATTCCTTACGTCAATGATCTCTACCGGTAAGTCAATGTTTGATAGTGAGTTTGAGAGGACGTCTCATCAAAAATGTTATGCCTCCAATCTTTAGATTATTATAAATAACGATTTTATAGCATCCATAAAAATAATTATGCGTCCAATTATACTTTGCATGTGCAAATCAATCTCCAAGTTAGTAGTTAAGCATTTTAGAATGAACTTGTACATTCTGCTCGTTATTCTTTCTCATTCTGAGGAATAAATAAGGAAACATATTGAAGCACAATTAGTGAACTCATTTTTAAAGTTGTATAACTTAATTATCGCCAAAGATCATATCTGTCCAAAGGGGGATATTGTGTTTAGAGTGTCTATTTGGGAAAATTCTTCCTGAGCCCAAATAATTGCAAAAAATTCTTAAATCCAAACTTAAAGAAAGTGAATGAGATGAGGAATAAAACAAACAGTGGAATTCAATTCAATTGATTTATACTTAAAACAATTCTTCAATAAATTCAATAGTTAACTTCGATAGACCTCTAACTCTGACTGAAGGACCCGGTAAAGTATTCACTGTCTTTATTAGATTGAATGCACAAAAAATTAAAAATAAAATTTATTCTTCAATGATGTACCTACATTAAATTTTATCTTCACTTATAAATTGAATTTCTTAGTTGCTCAGTTAATTTACGTATTCTAACGTAATGAAATTGGTTCTTGGCCATCCTTGACTTACACATGTCCCTTACAATAATAATTGTTTGATGCGATTACATTTAATTAACAAGGATTTGCATCACGAATCTCACTGCATTTACTCGCATAAGTTCGATAAATTATCAATCCAATAAAATCCTAACTATTGGGTGGTTGGGGTTTAACGAACAAAACTATACCGGTATAAAGGTAAATATATTGAAAAAAGAAAACTTTGAAATTCACTTTGAAATTCATTTATTAATTTAGGATTTAAAAGTAGGTTTAAGTATATCTCCAAACCAATTTGATCATGTTTAAAATTAATTTATTTATATTTTGTTGAATTAAATCGAGAATAAGTGAGAAAATGTTAACATTTTATGTTCGTGTTCAAATTTTGGAAGAATATTCTTATTGTAAAAGCAGTGAATGTGATGTCAGTCTTCGTAGCGATCGCTTGGAAACCGATATAAACAATGTTTCGCTCATTATTTTGATATTAATTATTCATAAATTATTTGGATTTCAATTAATTTATTTATAATAAACATATTTTTCCTAATTATTTATTTACAATTATTTATATAGTTTTTAAGCCATAATTTTGTCGTTATTTAAATCTGTGCTCATTTAGTTTGGATTCAAATATTGAGTTTTAAAAAAATTATTGAAATTAGAGTTAAAATCCTTATAAATGTGAAATAATTGATTGAATTTATTTATAAAATCGATATCTTTTCGATAATGAATTCAGTCAATAGTATAGAAGATAATCGTTTCAATTGTCCCATCGATGGATGCGTTTATGGCATAAATGGTGACAAATATTTCAAAAGAAAATTGTTTTTAACTCAAGTAAGACATCTTTGAATGAATGGCTTTTATTTGACTATCGATTGATTGAATGTTTGAATTGATAGCACATCGCAAACAAACACTCGGAGAAGAGATATTCTTGTGATAAGTGTATGAAGAAATACGCCATCGAATGGCAGCTCAAATATCATCAGAAGTCATGTGGTCTTCAATGGAGTTGTGGTTCTTGTGATAAGAGTTATACGGAAAGACTGTCTCTTGTAATGCATTGCAAAAGACATTCACATAATTTGCCAAAAAATGCATTAATAAAGACATCAAAAACGGCATTAAATTCTCCGCCAATTAATGTTCAGTTATTTGTATTGCCTCTGGTTTTGGACTCCAATTCTTCTTCAACTCATTTACCAAATCAGTGGACATTCACACAAAATCAGAGACTCGTCAACATTTTGCCGAAAAAAGACGAATCCATACATTATTCGGGAACACAAAACTCTGTCCCCGAAGAGTGCAATAAATGTAAGACTAAATCAAATGTTGAAAATAGTGCAACAAATGAAAAAACCTGTCAAACAATTTCCACACAAACTGATCGCATGAGTCAAAAGGTGTGCAAATCTCGTGAACAAAGAAGTACTGAATGTCAGACAATCCGAAAACGTAATCGAAAACTGCAGTCGAATAACAATTTCGAAAGTATTGAAACCCAAACACTCGAAAGTACTTTACATTTGACACAATCTTTGCCTCGAAATAATTGTTTGAAGATATCGGCCTCCACTTCCACTTCGCCGCCAAAGAAACCCAAGAGAAAGTGTCTGCTCGAGAATAAAGCGGTTAGTGAGAGTGGTGTTGCTAATGTCAAGAAATCGTGTGCTTTCACTCAAACAATACAACAGTCCTGTATTTCAACGGCCACCACAACAGACGACCCGCAAGTGTTTGTAAACAATTCAAACCCATTGTTGAGTCAAATGGATTCAACGAACCATATTTTAGAGCAATCGGTTCAGACCGAAGCCATTGAATTCTGTTTAAACAATGAATTCAATAATATTGAGACACAAACTGTCAATTTAGACATCAGTTCCGATGATTTACTTGATTTCGGTGCAAACGAAGAATTTTTATTCTCTGAGTTCACAGACATTGAGACCCAAACCATTTGGAATAACGACAGAACCACTCAAACCGATGAATATATGGATCAAATTAATGACGTATTTCTTAGATATTTAGATAATGATAACGAATGCCATAATATATCAAATAAGACACTCTTCGCCGACACTCAAACTCAAGTAGATTTTCCATTACATACCTGTTCTTCCGCTCAGACCTCACTAACACTTTCCTGATTCATTTATTATGAACCAAAAGATTTTCTTCAAATTCATTGAAGTTTTTGAATGATTTGAGGAATTATTTGACAAACAAAAAGAATCTAAGAATTATAAGTAATTGAGAATTTGTAACTAGCAACTAAAGGCGAATCGTCTTTTCTATTCTCTTTATTCCGATACTAAATGTCATTCAAGTTATTCAAATTGTTTTCAATTTGTGAACTAATTTATAATTAATTCGAGTATTGTTTGGATTGCATCGATTCTGACCTTTAATTCCAATTATGGTATTGTGTCGACAATTGCTTAAAATCCAATAATGATTAATAAAAACGATTATTATTGAGGTCATACCGTCTGCCATACGCCCACACAAAGATTCTCATTTGAATAAATTATGAATACTTTTTTTGAGTCTCTGATAAGTTTATTGAAATTTGTAGCCATTATTCTAATGAACGTAAGTTATATAACTTATATTTTCGCCTTTTTTGATGAATTACTCTATGATTTGATTCAATTTTCATTAGGCTATGAATTTACAGTTTTGTAAGAAATGGGAATATTTTGAATATTTGTAAAAAGTTATGTTTTTATACCACAAACATATATCTGATATGAGTTTTGTTCAAATATTTATTCATTGAAATCCATTTTTATTTAATTTCTTAAAATCGTTATTTAATTATTGGAAGTGTTTTAAGTTGAGAAGTGTTGAGAAGTGTTGAGAAGTGAGACCAAAATAAATTGATTTTTGTTTTATTTTGAATTTTTATTAATTATAACTTATAATTGTATCAAATATTAAATAACTGCCAATTTATCAAAACGTAATGCACTTAACAATCATTTCAGGATAAAATACATTATATTTATATCACTTTTAACTAAAGGTTCCGTCAAATGAACGAAAATAAAACAAAATACAAATCCTTAAAGCATTTAAACTTTGAGAATAGAAATGAATATATTTTTTCGTTTCAACAGTTAATAGACATTAAAATATTATATTTTCTATTATTGCAGAATATATACAATTAATACATATTTTATATGAAGTTTTCTACGAAACAAAATCGATATTTCGCTTTCAATATATAACTTCTCAGACGTTTTCAGTCCATTTGTTAATAAGTTTTTAAGTCATTTTCAGAGTCAAAGTTGTGTTCATATTATTTGAATATCACTAATAGCTGTCAGGACTTGACATCCCTCACGACTCACGACTAGAACACATCATTCATTATAAAATCCAAATCATAAGCTTTTGCCTGACTTTAGTCTCACAATTTGATGACATTTCTTAAGGAATAATAACTTTCTCTTATAATTAGCACAGTTTATGAATAATGATTGATTGTGATGAGACATAAGGATAGCTATTGTTTAGTCAGTCTGATACGTTGAGAGGAGAGCCGCGTCCACCGGTTCCATACAAGAGGGACATGTAAATGAGCGCATTAGCCAGTCGTCAATGCAATCGGTGTGGTATATATGCATACACGGAAGGAAACGGATCGGCTCTGAAATCAGGAACTCTCCCATACATATCACACATCTGTTTAACAGTAATTCATTCGTTAATCAATTGTCAGACAATTATAACAATTAAAACAAACTCTCTGTTCTTTTTGCTGCCGTCGTAGAGACCCGTCGGTAAGTGTTGTATTAAACCCATTCTTTGTGCGATTTTGATCTGTTCCTCTTCAGTCAATTGAGTGGCAGATCGACTCACATTAGGAGATGGGTAATAAATGGGAAGATTAGACAGAGTTGTGCCACCGATCGTCTCCTATTTTATTAATAAAACAGTTATTTTTTCGATTATTGATTCTATCAAAGATGTTAGACCTGATAGGTTGGCGGAGGACCTAATTGTGTGGCCAATTGATCAGATGAGGCAGAATCTCTTGTGTTGGAAACGGTTTCCCTCAACAAAGAGATGTCGTCGTGAGACGACACAGATTTCAGACAATTACCCATTTGTTTGATTCAATCACAACAACTAATAAATTATTATTAAATACACAAAAATATCGTATTTTCATTCAATTTTATTTCTTGGATTATCATTGAATAATACCATCAATTGAGTCATTTATATTAAACTTTAAACCATTTATTATTTAAAATTATTAATAGGAAATAATTTTGAGAAAATAAAAATAAAAACTGTTTAAAGAAAATTTTGAAAATATGACACAATTTTAAAGTCAATTAAAAAATATAAAATCGCAATAAAACACAAATAAAGGGAAAATTTGAGAATAAATGAAATGTTTATAAATATTGAGATTTGATTTGTTGTCTAATCGATGGCAAAATCAATCGATAATTGAGTGACAGAAAAGATAACTTGTGTTAATTGTGTTGCGATCAGAAACAATGGAAACTAAATTAGAATAAATTATTATATTCTTTGGTCACATGAAGTCAAACAATAAACTCAAATAAAGCCAGACATCTGTGAGAAAGCAATAAAAGGGACGAACATTAGAGCAGAGCTGGCATTGGCTTCACTTGTGTTTACAGCCCTCCAAACCAATGAAATGCCAGCTCTCAGGCACTCAATCATTGCATTCAATGTTGTCGTTAGGCCTTCATTTCTAAGGCTAGACTTCAAATTAATTCAACTCAAGTGAAGTCAATTCAATTTAAGCGTAAATTTAATAAAGGGTTACGACTGACACTCGTCTCTACAAATTAAGTTAATTCAGTCATTCATTGATTCAAATCAAAGTTTATTAGACAATTGACTGAATCCCACAATTACTGATCATTTAACTCAAGAATAATCTATGTTCTTGATACTTTTTAATCTCTTTTTTTGATGAGTCATTTTGTTGGTTCGCAAACATTATGTATGAGCTCTAAATGTATTTTACATATCATTTATTTGTTTGATTAAAATTTTCGATAAAATAGAAAATATAACATTTATTATATGAAATAAAATGAACTCAAATTCAAATCATAAGACATAAAATTTTTGATCGCAAATAGGTTTATATTATATGTTTGCATTGATTTTAATGATTAGTGTACAGGGCCTCAATAATAAATTACTTAATATGTGAATTACCCAATTTTAACCAACTTAATTATGCTGCTAGATTTAACTTGTGCACTGAAAACTCAGATTTAATTCAATATTTATTGAATTCAAATTAGGAAAAGCTATCAAATTGTGAAGTATTGACTTTTATGTTATATAATGTCAAATGTAAACGATATAACTTATATAATATAAAAATATAGACTTTACGTAATGCACTGTAAAGCACTGTAAAGCACTGTAAGGAATGCTAACAATTTCTTATAAAGAATATATAGTTTTATTGATGTGTTTATAAAACAGATGTTTTGTTATCTAAGCGTTCATTTGTTTTGAAATTCATTGGCTTTAATCATATGTTTCCTTAGATATGAGACAAAACATCTTTTATGCGAAATGTCATTAATTTCAGGTCATTATGACTGAAAGCAATCGTCTCATATCTAATCAATGAGTAATCATTCGATCGCTTCAACACAAATGAAAACAAAGAAACAAAAACTTAAAAGGTGAGAATTTCACCAAAAACTTCAATATCCAAATTATTAAAAAATAACTAATTTTGTAAATCTTCATGAAAATCTAGGCAAGTTTGTGAATTTAAA
>JAQGAR010000108.1:0-24644 GCA_034697865.1 Oribatida sp. | reverse complement strand
TATGGTGACCCCTGGACTTGAACAACTATTAAATCTTGCATATCTACTTACTTGAGCCATAACTTGTAATCAAATACATTAATTGATAAACAGAAGTAAACACTTTTGACGCCACTCTTTATTCAATGACAATGAAAATCAATTTTACAAAAGAAATAAAATTTATTTAAAAATTCAATTCCAGACGTTTTCGCCTCAATTAAGTTAAAATAAGCCAGAACATTTATGATGTAACAAAATGATCTATCTAATGGTTCTAATGGTTTTTAAATGACCAAAATTATATAATCATAGTCTAGACTCTAGACTAGTAAAATAAACTAACAAAAACAACTTAATAAACAATTACTTGAAAATTATCTTGCAACCTAAATTATGATACATTTTGAGGGATGACCATGTAACCAAAGTTCAAGAACAAGAGTACTTCTGCTTGGTTAATCATCACTGGAGTGGCTCTAGAAGACTTCCCTTTTTATCTATTTGGTTATTATGCGTTAATCACCTGAAACTTGAATAAAACTGAGAAAAACAGGAAATCATCGACAAAAATAACTTAATCAATTATGATTGGAAGCTACACTCAAATTAATACCTGGTTTAGAACTATAATTCATAACTTAACGACCAATAGACTGGACTATTTTCCAATCAATATTAGGTCATTTAAAAGACTTATTGTTCTCAATAAGTACCAAATGATTCAGTAGTTTATCATTAGTTGAGATTAAATTTAAAGTGTTTTTCGACAAAACATTCTTACAATTCCTGCGAACAGAAGAAAAGTCTAATAAAGTGGTCGAATAAATCTATTGAATGACAGACAACTAAATATCAGTTTCATTATGATATCAGTTATATGTTTTGTCATTAAACTGCAATAAATTATTGTGTTTTGGATGAGACTCGCAGTCAATCATCGATTTAAAGGCTCACAACTCTAATGAATGCGATGCTATCGGATAACAAATCAATAATTAATATCTTATTAAAAGCTATCAATTACTGAGTGCTCTTCAAATTAGTGATATGATTGCTCCCAACCATCTTTGAAATTAGTTTCAAGACTCGATTCGCATTAATTTTAACTTATCTACCGATTAAATCACGGAATTTAACTAACTTTGAGAACTTGTTTTATAAATTTTTGGTTTTGTTTTGTGAATAATTTGCAAACAAATGTACACTTCATTGGCCAATAAGTAAGAACCTCTCAAATATATTCTCTATCACTTTAGTATCGATTAATGACTTTTTATTTTGCTCTTGCCATTTATCTCTCTGTAATTAACTTTTAAATTTAATTTTATTCAACTTTTTGTTATTTTCTTCTAAGGGTTTAATTCAAGAAAACTAACCCATCATTACATCTGAATATTAGATCAATGAATATCACAAATTCAGACGGATTTCCCAATTATTTGAATTTTATATTCTTTTTAATAATTTGTTTTTCAATATTTTTCATCAAAAAAGTTGAATGAATCGATTAATTAAACAACAATATGAATTAAGCGAATGATTAGGCAGAATATTAACAATGCGTCTTTTGAGAATGCTAATAATTTATAGAAGATAAGTAAATTCTAGATGTTTTCGTGGCTTATCGTAATCTGAGAAATCGAAACGCGAGAGATATGTCTTCCATTTGATTCATAAATAATTTGCACTGAATTTCATATAATTGGTTACGAATTGTGTTATTAAAAATTAGTGTTCGAGTAATTAAATGCCGAAAATAGTAGAAGACATGAAACGCCAGATAATAGTCATGTAAACTATCACATTTCAAACAGTGTAAATCAATCAGGAGGCCAACTATAAGTTTATGGCATTTGTTTGGAGATGCCCAAGGTTTCTATCAATTTGGAGGTAGGTTTCTTATTTTAACGTTACTTGGTCAAAAAAGTGTAAATTAGAAAAATAAGTCTTTGGGAGTTTGTGAGACATGACCCTTGCTCATATCTTCCTTAAAATTTGGGAAGTGTTGAGTACTCCAATAATTGAGTTGCGAGTTGCATAAAAATGCGCAATAGTGACCCTGGTAAATGCCATAATAAATTAAATCAAATGAAATAAACAATAATAGAGCCAAAGCACTGTCATAAAGATAGAAATAATAACTGAAGAAATGATTTGGCATTAATTTGACACTAATTTCCATTTCATAATATAAGGGCTATTCTATAAAAATCTATTTTAAAAACTTCACAACCCTTTAGATATTTGTATCGAGAAGTAAGACATAAAGTTATTTGAATTATGTTTTACTCTGAATATTACTGTAATTATGAACAACGGATGAGTTGTACCGGATGAGTTTAATCCTTCTAATATTATACTTTATGACAACAAACTGCTAATAATTATAGTTTGAATGAAGTGATAGACTTAACTATAATAAACTTGAATCTATTGAATCTATTAAATCTATTAAACGGTTAATATATTAGAAGTGTATTTGTGTCCCAATTATATCCTGAATTGCAAAACATTACCCAAAGTTATGAGTCATTTAAATGATAAACCAATCGAAGCCGTTAGGCATCGGTTCAAACATTCGCCATTACGGGCCACTATGTCAGTGCCGATAGCCATTGCCAGTCAGTGAGTATACCAGTTATTTGACTCTACTCTTCATTAAATCATAGCTTAGGAACTGCCTCTCAAATGCCTCAAATGTACATCACTTTGAGATTAACGATAAATGATTTAATGAAATAATAATTCAAAAAAAAGTTGATTTCAAACTGAGATGAGAGCCTATCGATGGGCTGATCTCAGTATAAAAGGCAAACAACCAATAGTTTGGTCGGTATTTCGCAATAAATATTTGTTTAACCGACAGATGTATAGATAGTTGAGTAGATTCTTGTCTGCAATAGAAAGACAGCTCAGAATCCATTCAAAAGTCACTACAAATGTGTTTCCATTGCTTTAAACTGAATCTAAAACAGTATATAAAAGCGAAAAAGTCTTTTAAACTGAAAACGTCTTACAATGAAGTTATGCCGGAATTGAATTTAATTAAACTGAATTCCTATAAAAATAGGGCCACTTTTAGAGTGTCGGAAAAGTCGGTGGTCGGCGGCGAACAGTCACCCGGAGTCTACCGACGCATCAGCGCTACCAAAGACCTGCTCAAAGAGGATACCAACGAGGTCAGACTACGCAACATCACCAATGGTCAGCAG
This sequence comes from Oribatida sp., assembly GCA_034697865.1. Taxonomy (NCBI): domain Eukaryota; kingdom Metazoa; phylum Arthropoda; class Arachnida; order Sarcoptiformes; species Oribatida sp. The sequence continues at coordinate 21,450 of JAQGAR010000108.1, read as the reverse complement.
AAGAAGCTGACAAAGACCAAGAGCAGTGGCACTACAGGCAGTGTCAGAGACAGCGCCACCCGTCGCAGTTGTGCTCAACTATTGGCCGCAAAAATGGCTGAAGTCGGCGACAGTGCGACCACCGGCTGGTCTAACAATGTTGAAGACTATGAACTTGGAGAGGTTATCGGTGCGTCCAATAATACCCTATCTTACACTCTATTGCCCTGTCTAGCAGACCAAAAAGGTCAATTTGAATGTCAGGCTCGCTTCAAAGCCAAACTGTTTTTTAATAAAAATTACTCCCATTTCCTCATTATTTAAATTATAATTTACTCAAAATAATTGCCAAAAATTAACCAAATTATTGATCAAAAGTGAGCTCATAGTGAAGACTCACCACAAACGGCACATCTCTTTCGATGGCTTAGATTTAGTCGACGTTTAAATTTGTTTACATTTGTGTCAATAATTTGAGACAATGAATTACGCGATTTATGTCATAAAACGGTTTATTAGAGGAAATCATTTAATCAGATTTAGTACTCAATTAACTCAGACATTGACTCGAAGATTGTTTTCAAAGAGCTTTGAATAGTTTGACAATAGAGTGATGTCTTTTTTACTACTTTTTTACCTTAAACTAAGGTTCAAATTCTGAGCTAAACATTGATTACACAAAACAGATCTCTTCCATAATTTAATCCAATGTTTAATCCAATATCTTATTTATGGTTTAAGGAGTGGGCGCTACGGCTGCGGTTCACACGGCCTACTGCCGGCCTCGCAAGGAAAAGTGTGCCATCAAGAAAATCAATTTAGAGAAGTGGAACACTTCGATGGATGAGTTACTGAAGGAGATTCAAGCGATGAGTGCGTGCAATCACGAGAATGTGGTCACATACCACACCTCTTTCGTCGTCAAAGAAGAGCTTTGGCTCATCATCAAACTGCTCGGCGGGGGCTCTCTTCTCGACATAATAAAGCACAGAATGAAGTCAGAGGACTGTCGACACGGAGTGTTTGATGAGGCCACCATCGCTACTGTCCTCAGAGAAGTGCTTAAAGGACTCGAGTATTTTCACGCAAACGGACAGATCCATCGCGATATTAAAGCAGGAAATATACTCCTCGGCGACGACGGGTCGGTCCAAATCGCAGGTAAATTAGCGCTTAATTGCAGACATCATTTGAATTAAACTAAACTTTGGTCTAATCGTCAGATTTCGGAGTCAGTTCCTGGTTGGCCACTGGCGGCGATCTTTCGCGTCAAAAGTCGAGACATACATTTGTGGGCACTCCCTGTTGGATGGCACCGGAAGTGATGGAACAGGTCACTGGTTATGACTTCAAAGCAGACATTTGGAGTTTCGGGATAACTGCAATTGAATTGGTGACCGGAACCGCTCCCTATCATAAATATCCCCCAATGAAGGTCTTTACCTTAACCTCAATCCTATCCAATATAATAATTGAATGTATTTTGTGTCAGGTGCTAATGTTAACACTTCAAAATGACCCGCCATCACTGGAGTCAGTGTCTGATGAGAAGGATCAGTACAAAAACTATGGCAAATCCATACGAAAGTTAATAACCGATTGCCTACAAAAAGACCCGTCGAAGAGGCCGTCAGCCACTGAACTCCTGAAACACCAATTTTTCAGAAAAGCAAAGGTTTGATTTTCACTCAGTATTCATTCTTAAGTACTGATTGACATCTTATTTGAATTCAGGATAAAAACTTCCTGCAAAAGACGTTACTAACGAACGGTCCCACTATTGAGGAGAGGGCCAAAAAGGCCAAAACGGGACGTAGAGGACAGGGTGCAAGTGGACGACTCCATCGGACAGAAGCAGGAGATTGGGTCTGGAGCTCTGATGAAGACGAAATTCCAGACAAAGACACGCCGACCTCCGATAACTGTGTTTCCAGTAATGAGTGTCCACAACAGAACTCGATTAAGAAGAACGACGACCACTCGGCCACTAATGAGACCAATCAAAGTGTGTCCTCTCCCTTAGAGACCGACCCCAAAATTATTTCAAGCGATGCCTCCAATCCAATAAATTTAGTGCTCAGAATAAGGAACGCCAAGAAGGAGCTCAACGACATTAGGTTCGAGTTCACTGTCGACAAAGGTTTGTCTCTTCATATTTCGATTCAAAACTCGATTTAATTAAAATTTATTTCAAAATAATTATTCATTTATTAAATTGAATTCAAATAAAATAAAATTTATTTGTTATTAAATGCGTTTGTTTTGATTTCAGACACGGCTGAAGGTATAGCACAGGAGCTGATAACTGCCGGTCTGGTGGATAGTAAGGACTTCATAGTAGTGGCCGCTAATCTCGGAAAACTAATATTAAATGAGACGAACTCTAAATCAATAGTTTTCGCATTAGTAAGACTTTACTGATTTTTAAGCACAAAACCGATTTCATACAAACTTCTTGTGATTTGCAGAACCCTTCGGACAGTAACGAAGTGTCGGACGAGAAAACACTGACCGGCTTCGCACAGCTATCGGTCGCCGATTAATTTTAATCTATAATTAAATGTATAAATAAATTAATATAAATTTCTGTCCGATTATTGCTTTTAATTTGTTGTTTGAAAACTCAACGAAACATTATTTTCATTAATATTTTACTGAATTCTAATCTAATGTCTGACAACAGTTCTGACCTGTGATTAAAGCGCATCAATTGTGATGTCTTTCCTTTGATAGTCGACACGCCATAAACGACACTAAAACTAATCAATTAATTGAAAATTAAAGCAATTATTTCGCATAACTTTCGATCGTTTCCTCAAATTAACAAAAAAATCATTTATTAAATGTTTTATTGGGTTTTAATTGTTTCGACTTTTATTACTAACTATTTATTTGATAACAAACTGAAAATCAAAAGAACATTATTTAAATCGATGTAATTTTTATGGGAGGGTTGATATCCATTTTTGCATGATCACTAATGATCAATGTAACTTTAAGCTATTTATCATAAGAATCCTATTAGCAATGTAAAAAAGTTATTTGCTCCTGGCATTTATCAGTAGTCCATGTTTACAACCCTTTGATTATAAATCAATCGATAGATTTATTATACAGTTCATAGATGCAAAGTAATTAGCCGGCTAATAATCTTTATTAATTTATATTCTTTTGATCCTAAGAACTATCAATTAACCATTAACCTAGTTGATATTTGCTTTTGTTTATATTTCATTAATTAGAATGTTCAAGATTCAAATTAGTGGAAATACGTTTAACTAATTTTAAAACAAAGAATTGTCTAAAATTCTGATCTTTGAATTCCAGTACTTTTAAGAAATAAAACTTTTGTAAGAATTGATAATAAATTCAAAACTGTTTTTGTATTCATTGCAAACACTTTTCTTATTTATGAAAATAGTATTTTAGTTGTTCTCAGAAGGAGTCGGGCCTCTCAACATCCCCTAAACATCCCCTCAAAATCCTTGGTACCACTCTGGCCCCACAACGTTAAGATGATCCCAGTTAAGTCTTCAATAGCATATACACTTATAGAAAAACGAATGCGAATCCCTGAGCAATTCAGTACGATTTTCAATCACTTGTGCTGAGCAGAAAGCCGCACATAAGAATGACCCAGCAGATAAATTAGATATTGATTAAATGACCAGATTTAATGTGACTGTTGATTGGGTGCGGCTTTTATTACTGAATTGAACCGCATTTGTCTCATAACGTGTTTATTGGGTTTTGCGAGAGTCGACCGAAACAAAGGTTAACATCTTATTAATGAACTCATAATTGGAGAGTAAATCAAAAGCTCCGGCAAAAAAAACTTTTGTATTTTTTTCTGAATCATAAAAAGGGTTCGTCCTTATAGTTTGCCCATCAATGTTACCCTGGAGTGAGATAAAAAAAATCCCTTCAATTATTCGATATGACGTGTGTGACAACGGACAGCATAATGGCTGGACTGGCAGCTCCACCCGTGAAACACGTATATTATATAAATAAGGAAAGTTAGTAAAAATGCTATTATTTTTGGCCCAGAATTCGTTTTATTGGTTAATAATGTTTTGTCAGCTTTTGGTTATAGCACTGACTATGGAAATGAAGGAAAAACATTTTGCGACTCATCCCTAATATCCCTAATAAAAAAGCTTTTATTCAAATTAATTATGTAATTGAATAAAATTGTGAATTATTTTCAAAACTTCCTGTGTTATGTTCCCAATCGATGCACATTCCCAGGGATTCAAAGGATTTCAGGGCACGTAAAGTATAAATAGAATAAATTTATTAGCAATAGATAACAGTTACTCGGATCAGTTTATCAAGATAGCCAAGAAAAGTTTTATCAAGCGCAGAATTGTACATAAGTACAATATTTAATTCTAGTGTTGAATAATATTAAGATTTATAAAGAATTTCACCTAGTCATTTGATACTAACAAAGTAATCTGTAAGTAATTTGTAAGTAATCTGGATTGAGAAATATCATGATAGATCACAAGAAATATATGTAATGGGAGAAAGGTGAAATAGTATCCAGGGATATTAAGCGGAATTAGTCGAACTCATTAAGTTCAAACCTTAAACCATTAAAAGGCAATTTAGTCTTGGAAACAGTGATTATCTTACAAAACTGTACAGGTACTAAATTTTTTGGTTTCAAATTAAGATAATTGCGAAAGGTAACTTAATATTTAAATTAGTAACTCGAGGCTTTAAAATTGTATTGATTTATAAAACTTGGCTTTGATGGGTGACTTAGAACTGAGATAAAAGTTGATTTAATTGAATTGTGAGCACAATTGTGGCAAATCATTTTCAAGGATTTTTTTTATTCAAAAAGTTTTATTGCCAAAGAAAAAGCACTTCCCTTAGCAGTTGGTCACCCTTTCATCCTTTCTCTCTGTTTTATTTTTATTTTATACTTATTATTAAAGAAAGAAAAATACATAAAAATTATCATTTGGTTGAAGTCACCACAGAGTCGATGGATAGCCACCAACGAAAGGGTAGAGGAATTCATACGAAAAGTTATAAAAACAAAAAAACTTTTGCAGAAATTAATAATTTATTGACTTTTTTGTTCAGTTTTTCACAAAAAGAAGAGTTAAAACGTTTTGAATAGAGTTTAGAGTGTTTTGAGGCATAAATTTTATTATTCATTAATATATTTCGGTCTTATATTTTGGCCGATAATTTATATTTACGATCACTGTTTTCCTTGAAAGGGTTATTCAACTGATCCAAATTATCAAGAGAAGCTCACTGTCAGCTCTATTGGTGGGTTCTGGTGCTATCTGGTCAGGTACTGGTATTCTCTAATCGGTCATTTAGGACACAGTTTTTATGTAGAAAAACAATAAAAACAAAAATAATCGAAAATTCTGCAAATGTTCTGATCCTCTGATCCTCTGCTCGTTTGCTTCAAAAGTAAAAAAATTTAAATTTAAGGAATAATTTCTATAATTAATTCAAAGTCAGAAATCCATAAATTCTATGTAATCTCCGAGGAGTTTAATTACACCGCAAAACCTTGAAATCAATTTGATTTTAATCGATAAAAACAACAAAAAACACTTCATTATAGATTATCAAGCTCGATGAAACGTGCTCGATTGCATCTGATTGCGTACCTGCTTTGTTTGAGCCCAGAATAGGGGAATTTCAGCCACAAGCTCACTGATCAAGGATTTCTTTGATAATCAATTAGTTGATTGATTGGCCACCTTGGTCATCAATAAATGAATTGGAAAGTTATCAATTTTGTGACAAAGTGTGCGAATTTAAATTAAAGGCACATTTTTGATAAGATTTATGATAAGACAGATCATTTTTGGGCAATTTGAGCCAATTTACAATTCATTAGAAGTTTGTGTTTCAACATTCAGTTTCTAACAACATATCATTGATTCCAAACACATATAATGTGTTTTTAAAAGATTTTAAAAGAGTTAATGCAGTGATTGAAAGAGAGATAAGCCTTTGAAAATCGGGGCTACCCTTTGCTCAATTTTTGGAACGGAATAAAAGCAAAACATCTGATTTCCTCGTTTATTTCTCACTCCAGTCAATTTTGTTTTGATATTCATTTGAAAAGTTATCTAAAACTTTTGTAAACATTTCTAAATAGTTGAGATTATTTTATTGTTGGTTTATTCTGAGCAGTTTAGGCGCTCACTACACATAATTTAAGGGGTGTTTTATATTCAAAACGATATCTTAAAATCTGGGATTAAAAGATGAAAGAAGAAGAGAAGCAGAAGCCATGACCTTCACTGGAATGTCGAATAATTAATAGTTTTATAGTATATGAAGCCATAGAGTACTGGTGCTGAGCGCCTCCGTAGGCACCTTCTTCATTACCTCATTTACAAGTGAATTAACTCCAAGGTTTAAAATATAATTTAACCATTCAGCAATTAAATGCAATTTTGGACACATCTTTGCATCAGTTCTAATGGCTTTGAAGGTAAACGAGGAGATCATCGGAACATTTGTCAAATTAATTCTAATTAAATTCAGTTTTGTTTTTATTGTTTCTTTTCATAAAAAATCATGTCCTAAACGACCGATTGCTTATGTATGCTGACCCAAGTAGATAGAGCACAAAGAGCCACCAAGTTTTAATTTATTCCAAACGGTGTATGACTTGAATATCTTTGAGAGAAATCTGAATTCAAGCAAATCTTAGATTTAATTAAATGTCAATTTACATGAGCTCCGAATTAATTAGATTTGCAGAGGTAGAGAAAGGGTTGAAGCGCTCAACCGCTCTGGAAACGGGCTCTGGAATCCAAAGTATTTGCAAGTGTGGAAATTCCAGCCACCACATTCTATTGTAGAGATTTTTGCGCACATGTTTCCACTGCAACCCCCTTCACGAGAGTTACATAGAGTTCAGCATCCCTGTAATAGTATCTAGTTGTCATTCCTGCTGGATAATTTGGATCAGTTGAATAACCCTTTCAAGGAAAAACAGTGATCGTAAATATAAATTATCGGCCAAAATATAAGACCGAAATATATTAATATATTAATGAATAATAAAATTTATGCCTCAAAACACTCCAAACACTATTCAAAACGTTTCAACTCTTCTTTTTGTGAAATGAAAAAATGAGCAAAAAAGTCAATAAATTATTAATTTCTGCAAAACTTCTTGTTTTTATAACTTTTCGTATGAATTTCTGTACCTTTTGGTTGGTGGCTATCCATCGACTCAACCAGTGACTTCAACCAAATTATAATTTTTATGTACTTTTTCTTTGTTCAATCACCAATCCCGAAAATCAAATAATACGCAAGAAGTCATTCGCGGCAATGTCATCTTGCACTTTTTATCCAACGAATATCGATCTTATAAAGTTAAAATCAACATAAACATAGTTTTTGATACTACTTAAAATAGCATCAAATTATTTGATATACTAGATTTATTTGATCTGCTGTACATTCAGACAATAATGTTTGAGCTAGCTTGGTTAGCCATTTGGAGTAAAAGAGTTATCCTTCTCTGAGAACAGTAGTAAAAAGGGTATAAAAAGGCTATAATCGGGTATCGATAGTATTTTGTTGAGTCATTTCAAATATAGTGTTTCTTTGAATGAGTTTTCCGTTTGAAACAATGATTTTTATGCGCATTTGATTTCAATCTAATTGCAAAACGAGAGGCACTTCTAAAATGAAGTGCTTTTCCCGAAAAACTAATCAAAATATGAATTCCGAAAACTCTAAACATAATTCACAGCTTAAAACATAAAAGTTTCAAATTAAAAACAAATTTCAGAATTCTATCCTAGATCAGTTGTCAAGTAATCAAACTTGGCGGCTTTTTAAAAATTAATCTCCAAGAAACAAATACTTTCAGTGTTGTATCATTGTTATAAAGTTTTGAATTGTTGAATTATTTTTGAATTATATTAACTCGGTGTATTATATGATCACAAAATGATATTTGATCCGCACTTTGGAGAGACATCTTATCTCAAAAACATAAGATTTATACTTTCCCTACATCATTTTGATGAGTATTTTAAATGCAATCTAGAAATCTAAAATTATCGGGGATGTGATCATGTTAAAAGCCAGATGTGGTCAGTCGAAAATCTAAAGATAAATCTTGATTTGAAAGGAGAAATTTAATCTTATTTTGGACTATATTTTCGATTTGAACTTCGATTATATTTGCGAACAGAATTTGATTCCTTCAATTCAAATCATTTATAATTAGAAAGGTTTCAATTATCAAATCGCTATATTCATAGTTTATTCAATATCAGGGTTAGACAAAGGGGGATTTTCCCCCTCAAATAGCTGCCTTCGCCGACCATTGATATACATGTAGATTATCACGTTAAATTTGTAAAGAAATTGAAAACTTTAATCTAAGAGAATTATGCTGGATTACGTCAAACTTATTATATTGTATTTCATGGATCGCCAAGGGAGGGTATCAGCCCAAAATCCCCCTGTTGGCGAAAAATTTGAAAAAAACCCCTGTCGCGCTCGAGAGGCCCCCCTAGCTGGACGCCGCGCGAAGCGCCGCGGCCATTTTGGCCGCCATTTTATCCCCTAATTGATCCCTCTTAGGATTTTTGGCAACATTTTCCAAAAAATCCCCCCCTGATCCCCCATGGAGTCGCTGAGCTTGGCGATCATTGTTGTATTTGTAAACTTGGATTTCTAAAAAGCACTTATCTAATTCATTCTTAGTATCCATTCTACGTTCCAGTAAACAAAAGAAACTAGGGATGGAGGCCATCACATTTTGAATAGAATGAAAAGGAACATTTCTTGGATATATTATATTCAACTAATTAATCCTAGAATCCAGTTCATTCGGTTATAATAAAATCTGAAATCTTACTCCAATATTTTCAAGGAAGTTCTAATTTTGCCATTAATAATACTTGGAACATTTGATTCATTGCTGAGATTTCCGAAAACAAGCCATTAAAAAGCTCATCCCACATCTATGTCTTACAAAGAACCAGAAAATGATATTCAAATATGCGTGTAGAATTATCATGTTGAATTTGTAAAGAAACTGAAAATTACGCACTAAGAAAATTGTATTGAATTACTTCAAACTTTATATTTGTAATCTTGATGTACCAACAAAAAATAAGACTATACGGATTTTTCTTTGAACCAAGACCAAGATGGACAAATTGCTCTTTATTTTAAATTTTAAATTTGAATTTTAAATCTAGAATATAATATTTTTTGAAAATCCACTTGTGCTAGGTTAAAATTGAGATACTTTATTTTAGAGGTGGAAAAGATTCTTATTGATTGGAAATCTCGACAATGCTTCGTAACCCTCTCCTACCTGATCACAATAAACGCCACTTGACTGTTACTTACACAATGTATAGTAACGATCAAGTTAGTTTTTGATATGTGATGATATCAATGATATATTATACTTGGTATTTCTATTGTAACTATAGAAAGATAATATCAATTTCTCTATAACAATTATGGTAAATTTTGAGAAAATTTTGAGAAAATAATTTGTATTATTAAGAAATTGGAAAATAAACTATTAAATTTTGGTAAAAATATTTTTATTTATGGAATATTTGAGAAATTTCAAGAAATTTTCCTTCTGGGATATCAAAAGAAAGTTTCATCATTTGGCTCACTTGTCTTATTGGTCTAGCCCTGATTCGCCCAAATCTTATTTGCCAAATCCGATTAAAACCTTGAGTTGTCTTTACATTAAGGATTAAAATGTTCAATTGGCCAAACATTTTGAAAGGTTTAACGAAAATAACGAAAATAATTTTAAAATTCCTATCTTGTAAAAAGTCCAAAAAATATATATCAATAATCGGCGAAATAGAATTTTGACGAAATAGGGATACACCGTCTTATTTAGTAAAACATTTATAAGCCTATCACTCTCTATAAATATAACTGATCATTATAATCTTATTTGTTTATGAAAAAAATAATCTTTAAAAATGTAATTCTCACTATTCGTGCGCTGACTTTACTTTCAATAACTTTAATTCAATTTCTTTTATATCTATTTCTTAATAATTATATCATTAATACAACAATCACTGATAACAAAACAACTGTGCATTCAATACGATGTCAACCCTTACGTTAACCCAATTCCACTTAATAGAAACATTAATAAATCAAATCAATTAAAAAGTAGTTTAGATTTTATTAATCAGTGATAGAAATGTCTATAAATCGATTGAGTTTAAGGCGACGACTCTTTAGATTAATTCAATGCCAATTATAAAAGGAAAATTCAGATATGAAAGGAAAAAATTATTTATAAAAACAATATAAATGTGTCTCCAATTAATTTGAATTGGAAATCCGTTTTAGACGACAGACACAAACCATCGATTATAATATCGAAAACTTGTAAACAATCAATAAATCAAAGAATTTATTGAAATCAAGTAATTTTTCAGAAATATTGAAGAATTTGATAAAAATGTTGAACATCGTGATATAAAAGCATGATTTCAAGACATGGACTGAATGGCACGGGATAAACGGATTTTGTAGCAAAACATAAATTTACATAGAGGAAAATTCCAATTATATACAAGGAACAATAGGAACATATAACTTTTAAAATAAAACTTGTGTGTAATTTCAATTTTTTCTAAATGTCTAAATTCTCTAATTTTTAACAATTTTCCTAATTTTCGAAAACGAAGAAACTTGTGCAATTTGAGTTTAGATTACCTTGGCTAACAATTCAAAGCATGCTTTCCTTTAGTGTTATCATTGAATGTCATCAATTGAATCATTAATTAATTAATAAAATATCAGATTATTTATGAGTCTTAATAAAAAAAACTTTTCTGAACTAAAAATATACTTAAAAAGTAAAAACCTTTTGTTAATTAAAAATTAGTGAAGGTTAGCAAAATTGATCAGAAATAACAGATTGAATACAGTGTTGAAGTGATATTATTATATGAAATTCTTGTAATTTATCGAATGTTTGCCAATTAATTGACAGGAATAGAGTCCAACAGAATGGAGCCAATCATAGCTATCGGATACCGTTCCTCACCGATAGAAAATGATATTGATTTGGGTATAGCCTATTGAATGTGGCAACACATTAGCCTAAATACACTTTGGAACCGTCTTTTCAATGATAAATCATTGATGTAATCAAATAAATTGAGACGATTTTAAAGAGACTTTTACTGTATTCACAATTAATTTGATGCGAGGAAACATTGACTTTCAATAAGTAGTTTACATTTTGTGCGCAAAACTATAGTTAAGTTGAATTCAAACAAATTAACGATTAATAAAACAGTTTTTATTTTGTTGTGAATACAAATGAGAGATACATTTTTGGTCTTATGCTTCATATCTAATGACATTTTGTGCGCGAATTGACATAAAAATTGTGTTAATCATCTTTAATAACATTAGAAGAAAGAAAAAGTTATCAAATATTCTAAGGGATCGTTAAGTTGAGAAAAAGACATCCAAAACAAGACATGTTTTGAAACAATTATTTGGGATTTAGTAATAATTGTTTGCCATCTAATTGTGTTTGAGAGCAAATCTTTCTGTCAATTATAACATTATAATCGCTGTTAAAGAGCAGTGAGAGAGTGGGGCGGGTATTGAGAAAATGCAAACTTAACTTTCAAAAACGTATTGAGTTATAGCTATAGATATATATTCTTCGCACTCGCAAATAGAGAGAGAGAGATCGGTTGCCAATCTCTCTTCAGCAAAGGCGGGGTCGGATTCAGTTTTGCTTTTTTTTACTTTAGTTCAGTTGGAGACAAACCAACTATAAAACCAAGTCTGAAGAGGGACACCGACTTCTTTGCTGCTGTTGTGAAGAAGTATCGGAAATCCCAATACAAATATTCTGAGCGATTGATAAATGACATACGTCCTCAGAAGAGCATTTCTGTTCCAGTGTTAGACAAATGGTCCTGTCGTTCGGTCGTTAGTTTTTAATGCGCTCTCAGAAGAAGTCGACACCGATTTTCGTCAATCATTCGACAGTTGATGTGTTTATTAATATAGTTATCAAAATGTCCAACAAATCAATGATTAAGTCGTTGTGCACTTCATATGCGTTAATAATTATATTATTCACAGTAATTCACAGCAGTATTGACTCAGTCTTTGCCACTCATTTAATCAAAACTACTGAAAGTATTGCCAAAAATATGTCTAATACTCAACAGAATAAAGGACTGAATAATATTATTCTAGAAGAAGATAATTTAGAGGAAGCGCTCAAAAGGTTTATAGAAGAATGGGACCGAACGCACGGCACAACCCATTCAAAAGTTGAACACAACTTTGTTAGGCATAATCGCAATCATCAAAGTTTTGATAAGAAAAACACGACTGATATCACTAACAAACAGCTGATCGCCGACACCATTCAAAGGCAATCAAACACTTCATCTCAACTCTATTCTGACTGGCAATCAGACTCGCCTTCGGTGGGACATGTATCTGGCGCAGCCGATTTGCCACAAGTTGTACCTCCCGTTTGGGCCAAACAGAAATTCCAATTACAAGAGTTGAAGCCAAGTAAAGAAAGCAAAGCAAACGACAAGGAGGACGATGAGGACGAGGATAGCGATAGGATAGACTCAGATTTCGAATCTGATGACGAGTTGAGCGCTCACAACTGCACCCGTTGTGTACTGCATGAGGAAGCAAAAACTAGACGCCTCGAGAATATTAAAGTTAATATCCTCAATAAACTAGGTCTCAAAGTGGCCCCCAATATCACTGGCAAATCATTGCCCAGAATACCGCCTCTCCATCACATACTCGGCTACAATATGCTCGCCGATGATCCCAGAGTGTCTGGCCCCCAAATGCTCAACAGTTTCTTCGAGAACGACCAAACAGTGGACAGGGGTGAAGAAGATCTCGAAGAGTTCTTTGTGAACGCCGAGCGATCAATCAGTTTCGCGCAAAAGCGTAAGTCAGCGACAAATTGTTTTTTACTCTCAAATTTAGATCTATTTTCTGCAACAAGTTTTCTCGATGGGGTAGTCTTATGGGAGGTATGGGTAGTCTTTAAGCTCTACTTTAATCTAATTGAACTCAATTCTGTTCTTTATTTTCAATTCTGTTTTCGATATTTTTTAAAAAGTTTCGCCAAAAAAGTTTACTTATTCTCAAAAAGTTTGACTCAAATCAAAACAAATATTAATAATTTATTAATGGATTAAATAATTCTATGAATAGTCAGGTATTTAGATAATAATTAATAAATATTTTTGCGAAATATCCGCACAAAAAAAGAGCAAATCATTTGCATTTGTTCTAAAAACTAAACAAGTTTGAAAACTGGAAAATATTGGTCCTTTTAGTGATATTAATTTCCCAACTGATTTATGTGACACAAGTTTGCAGACTTCGCACAAATACTTGAAAAACAGTAAATTTTGAGCGAAGCGAATAAATTGCTGATTATTCAAACAAATATCAAGTTATCTAGATAATGTTATATTAGTTTGAAAATATTTACTTTCTCAATGAGACATCAGATTTACTCTTCAGATCAAAGTTGAGTAACATTTGAATAAATCGATTTAACAGTTAACTGATCGCTACTGAAGACAGTCATAGAGAACTCCGGTCCTTAGTAACTGATTAAACTAGGCTATAATTAGTCGAAAGCCAGATCTGATAGATTCAAAATAATTATGAAATGATTGACCTATTTATTAGACTTTTGTTTAGACTTTCTTAGAGCCAAATCACTGAAATCTTTGAAAGCAAAGACTGACATAACATTTGATATAATCGACAGAAAAGAAAATTAAAACCAAAACAAATCAAAAAACAATTTTCCGTTTCGATCGTAAAAGCCTTCGGTTAGAAAAGGAAGAGAAGAACTGAACTATAAATTAATGCATTTGTTTGTGATATACATTATCTCAGATTTAAATCTAACCGAAGAACACAAAAGCCAAGTGTAGGACAGGTATGCACTCTATGCGAGAGTGAGAAAGAGCCGGGCGTTCGCTCTACTTGCAAATCAAGTACATTTGTTAGCATTTTGAAAGTCCATTTTTCAATCAGGGAACAGAATGAGCAGAACTGTGTGAGTAAACAACATAACACCAGTAAAATAGGTCTTTTGCCAAATAATAATCATAAATATAATCAAATTTTTTATAAATACTGGACTCAAATGCGGATACTTTTACCTCTAAAGTAGTGTGAGTTTGATTCGAGGGTCACCTCAGGCTAACTGATGCGCAAACGATAGAACCACTGGTGGGTAATGGGATGGGAGGCATAGATGCGATTTGTATAAACTTATTGGTAATAACTGATAATAATATATTGTCCTCAAGTGATCATAAAATGAAAAATGGTTATCCACTTCATCGGTGGATATAAAAAGCTCTTCGCTTGCATTGTGGACATTATATTCTTGTGTTAATTATAATGATTATTGCTCTTAAAAAACATTATCTCCAGTGGTTTGGACGCAAAGCAGGTGAGCACCGGCTCACACATACATAAATAGAAAGAGAGAGAATGTCCTTCGATTGTGAATGAGCTCATATTTGGGAAGTTTGCTATTATTACATGTATTATATGTTTGAGATATGTTTAAGAATTTCTTTTTATTATTTGAATTATAAAGCAGTAAAAAATTTTAAGCTGTTTTCAATTTTTTTACTCTTGGATTAGTCCATAAGCCAAACGCATTTTGAGGGTCAATCTGAGAGGTGAAGGTCTTTCCCTCGCTCAGTTAAATGCACAGCTGGACGTAAACCAACACAAAATACATATGTTTGGAACCGGCACTCATACACACTGATCCCTGGCTTGAGTGCCTGGTCTATTGGTTTTTGTGTATCACTTTTTAAACTTTTTAAAAAGTTATCAAAAGATCTAAAAAGTTCTCAAATTCTGAACGAAAATAAATTTTCTAATGTTTTCACAAATCAAACGGTTTTGAAGAAACTATTTTTTAGAAAAACGATTAATAATTGAAAATATTTTGTTATTTCAAACACTGATATCAATTATCTGTCATTAAAACAGCTCCGAGTCATCTGAAAATACCGCCAGAAGTGAAGTGTCAATACTTTAAATTCTCGGCTAATGTTCTCAACTCTCACATCTCGAAAGCGCATCTCTGGGTGTATGTGAGGCCTACAAATCATTTGCAAGACACAAACGCCTGGATTGTAATCTATCAAATTGTTAAACCGGAAAACGGAAACGATTCGCCAACTCTTTTACATGTAATTCAATAAAATCTAAACTATTTTTCTTCTGTTGTTTTTTTTGCACTCGACTTATAAAAGAATTCCTTTTAAAAACTCTTATCTAAAGGTAAGGGCGAAGAAAATTGACGTGAGCTCAAAGAAAGGCGTTTGGGTGCAGATCGAACTCAAAAAATTGGTTTCCCAGTGGTTCAGACATCCCAATGAAAACCTGGGAATCGCTATTCATTCCTATGACAAAGACGGCAAAGAGTTAGCAGTCATTGAGGCCAATGATAATGAGGACAATTCACTGGTATTTCCGCTCATTTTTTTAGATTCTTTAAATTTTTTTCATAATATCGCTCACTATTACTATTACTACTACTTTCTCACCCGACCAGAAAGAGACCCATCGCTCTATTAAATTGAATTAAATCGCAGACGATTTTATCAATGATCAGACACATTCCTTTCCACCAATTCCTTAGAAATAACCAAAAGTTTTTTATTTCCGCAAAACTGAGGTAACATTTAAAAAAATGAGTCATCATGGGAAAATTAAAACTGGGAATAACTCTAAATTCATTCATCCATTATAAATCATGGGTTTTAGAATTATGATTGACCTAGTCATTCCTTATTGCTCTTGAGGTGACCTACTGGTGACCTAGTAACATTTGGCACAGAATTTGACACTTTTCTTATTTGATATCAGATGCCATTCATTGAAGTGAGGGTTGAGTCAAAACCGGCTAATCGTAAGCGTCGAATGGTTGGACTCAATTGCGAGGAGAAATCAAACGAAGTCCGGTGCTGTCGATACCCACTGACCGTTGACTTCGAAGAGTTCGGTTGGGACTGGATAATAGCACCGAAACGCTACGAAGCCAATTACTGTAGCGGCGAATGTCCCTATGTCTTTCTGCAGAAGTACCCGCACACACATCTCGTACAGCAGGCCAACCCTACAGGCGCTGCCGGTCCTTGTTGTTCACCTCGAAAGATGTCGGCCATATCAATGTTATACTTCGACGACAACTATAATATTATCTATGGTATGTTACCCGGAATGGTAGTGGACCGGTGCGGTTGCTCTTAGACCAATGGGCCCTCAAATTAATATTTCAAATATTTAATTATAATTTAGTAATAAAAAGGACAGACATTGGATGTGTGCGGCCTTTTAAACACTATAAATAGTTGTCGACAAATAACTTCTTAATCAATCAATTGATATAAATGTGTGTTTGATATTCAAAATCATTTGATTTCTTCGACAAAAAAAAAATTATAAAATTATATAAACATTTCATTTCAGGAAAATTAGTACTAAATTACAGTATATTTTTGTAATCTTTAGAGCTTTTTCACAAAAATAGATAAAAATTCAGAAACTTGATTCCATTGACTTAGCCTGATCATAAATAACAAACCAGACACATTTCAAAGATCGATTTAGTTATATCTCAAAATGAGCATGTTCTAATTGACAGAATTACAGACACAAATCCACAAATTGACATTAGCGCTAAATCGATCACCACCTTACTCACAAAAATATTCAAAATTAGCTATTTAAACTTATTCTTGTGTTTGTCAGCCAAAAACATGCCAGCTCACCTAGGAGTTGGTGATCTCACTCATTATTTTATATATATATTTCATATTCCATTCCATTTTTTCATTTAAATTTTCAAATTAAAGTGAATTAATTAAATTAACTCGAAGTCGCAGAATGCGTCACCTTTTTGTTGAATCTAGTAATTGATCATCAAAATTAAAGTAATCTATTAATTATAGTATTAAATGATAACTTCATTTAAACTCAGAAATGATTTTTTCATTCATATAATTGCATGCATTGTATGAGTGGTTAATAATTATGTTATTAATTAATTAATTGAATATTTGTTATCAACCGATAGATATTTGGCACAGATTTTACTCTTTAAATATAAGTAATAATATTTCTGTTAAATGAAAGCCGAATAAAACATTTTTCCGAATTGATTCGAGTAAATATTAATTGAACATACCTTCAGTCTGAAGAGAAAGAGAAGGCTTCAGAGAGCAGCATTTGATCCCCTTGCTCCTTTCAAGTAAATGCAGCCAATAAATAAAATCAATTTATTCAGTGCTTCTTTACAGATGTTTATTGATTTTTCGGAGACAGAACAAGGTTACCGAATAAACCATGATACATTTGAAATTAGCAATAAAATCTTCCACATAAATGCCATAACAATATTTCACATTGAATTTAAGATAATAGAAGAACAAATTCTTTTTAAAATGAAACAAAAAGCGACCTATTTCTTATTTCATCTATCAGTTCAACTATCTTGCTAAACTGTTGACTATTAATCAGTAATTTGTGATGGATAATTAAACTAATGATGTGCTCTAGTATTGAGTTTTAAAACTAAACAAATGTAGGTATTTCTAAAATACATTTATCCAGAATCGGACCACCAAGCTCATTCTTTCTTAATCGAAAATAATATGAGTTCTGAAACTTTTCAGAATAAGTAACAATCAATAAAATAAATAACGGAAATGCGATATTCTAAGATTGATACAATTACTTTGAATTGGATCCAAAATATAATAACACAGGAAAAATACGAGCATGGGAATGGAATAATATTCATTGAATATCATTGACAGCGATTTGCTTTTGTTCTTTATCATGGATTTTGATCTTCTGCAGAGCACTGGACACAATACACAGATCCCCTTTCAACTCACTGACCAAATCCATAATTTTCTTGGTATTACTGAGGATCTCAACGGTTTGGGTGTAGGGATTATACCTTACACCAAATGGTCTCTTAATAGTGGCCGCGAATTCCCTAATCATTTGTTTGAAATAAAAATATCAAAGTTTACAAAACATCTGTCAAAACGAAAACAGACCTCATTTGCTCCTTGGCCTCATCAAAGCTATCAGTGTAGAAGTAGGCGGTCTGGAAGGTGGTAATCATCGGCGTCTGTTGGCAGGTAATGACGGGGTCGAACGCTAATACATGAGCAGCATCTGAGATCGCGTGCTATCAATGATAATAAAAGGTTTCCTTTCAATGATTTGTTACAATAATTTCGATATCCAAACAAATGATTAAACGCTTTGATAAAAACCTTGACATTAAATCTGCTCTCACTTTCTATTCTAATTATGAGCATGCATAATTCTTTTAATAATTAAGGTATTTCTCCAAATAAACTGGAAATCATATTTTATACACGGAGTTCAGCAGCACTGGATAGAAGTCCGGCGCCATATATTTTCATTTCATTGTTTTGTTTGCAGAGTCCAAACTCGACGGTGAAGAAGTAGCAAGTTGCCAATTTATCCACCTCCTCATCGCTGGCACCCAGGGATGCCAAACCTATCTCTTGCGAGAACTGTGCGAAATGTTGATCCGCAAGTAGAGCGCAGTGACCCAACAGCTCATGACAACAGTCCGGTTCTATAAAATTTGTTTAATTATTAGTCTATTACTTTTCAATTTATCAACTTTTAGACCCGGAGTATAAAACGGGTCACTCGAGTGACGTATATATTGTGTGCAGTGAAAAACACGAAATGCCAGTCCAGCCAGAAAGTCGCGGGATGATAAATAGCCAGCAACAGGTCTCAATTGAAATCCAGTCCGATCTGGAAGTCCATACTCAATTCAATAAAAATTCAAATAAAAAAAATAAAAAGACTTTTGAGAAATTGTGAGACGTCCTCGAGTTGTGGCAAATTATCGTTTCTGTAACCGCAATATTTGACCAGAAGTGCAAAGTTGTCATTGAACTCTTTGCACGCGTGCTGAGCATAGAGTTTGGTCAACTCCTGATAAATGACTCCCCAGGTCCTTATCTAATGAGTTGTCACATTAATATTATTTTAAAAGCATTAGATAAGAATGTGTTGAATAACAAACCTCTTCTTTAGTGTATTTTGCCCTAGGTATTCGTTCTCCGCTGTGAATTATTATTGTTTATATTCAACAAGAAACAGGGTTGGCTAAATCATAAGTGTTTTAGACTTACTGTTTATAACTCATAGCCATATCAATGAAGTATTTTCGTCGCTCCCGATATACGGGATCTTTAAAGCCCTAAACACAGCATAACATTAATATAATTTAAACATAACTTTCAAACCAATAATAATATACCGGATGATCGGCATCCAGTTCCGAACCATACATAAGGACCCGGTTGGAGGAGAAATCGAGGTCTGATATTCTGGTGGGAAACCAGGGCATACCGTTTTCCCCGAACATTTCTGAATTGAATTATAGAAAATTGAATTTCTTATTTAATTGACATAATTTTAGGCAAACCATTATCTATGGAGGGCTGTGTCATCAATATTGATAAATGAGGCTTTTCTTTGGACAGAGGCGATGAGCGCTCAAACTCTTCAACAGTACAACCGTCCACTTCATGTCTATTGAAATTCAATAATTTTAACCATAATTATTCAAAATTGTCTTCCAATTTGGAAGTTCCAAACAAAGAACACTTTAACTAATAATTTGCCCTAATTAGCCCTTATGTCTCTCCTATTGAGGCCTGACTTCCCTTTCCATAACTAAAATAAAGCTTTCCTTACAATTTCGTTTATATTATATTTAATAACTCTAATAGTTGAAAGTATTTTATGAGACGAGAGAACCAAGGGTAATCACTTTTAAATTGATGCACACACCATTAATAGAGAACTTATAATCTATGGGATAATCATCAATTAGAAAGTGATTTTCTGCTCGACTATTATAGTAATCCTATTGAGAATTTATGCCAGCTTTCCACAACTCCTTCAACATGGTAAAGATCTAATATGGACATACTATGGAGGTAACTCTAAAAAATATATTCAGTGAGTTTGAATTCTATTCCGTTGGCTCAAACTTTTTAAGCTGGCACAAATCATTTCTATTTTAAGAGACACTATCTATGATATTGAAACTGGAGATTTATTTGAAATCATCATAGAAATAATTGATGGGAAGTCGATTGAATTGTATAATCATTTAGACCTCAAATGATGGACTAATTCAGTCATCTTTTGTTTGTCATTGCAGTCGATGTCAACAAAGATCTCGTACTGAGAGTCTCTCCTCTTGGAAGCCCGGGACTCAATGTGTTTGACATTCACATCCAGTGCCTGATATCATTGAATTGATCTTCAATTTCCGGATTTGTTTGTCAGTAGTGAACTAACCTGAAACACTCTGAGGGCTCTGACCAGACCTCCCACTTGATTCTTCAATGAAAATATAACGGCATTTCCGGTATCGGTATCACTCGAACCGGTATCGATGGTGAGACCGGAAGGGTTTTTATGGATGTTCTGTTGTGGGCTCTCATTGTTCTCACTGTTCTCATTGATCTCATCTATCGCTGTAATCTTCCGGATCTTTTTCTAATAAATAATTTCAACAAGGTTAAATTCGAATTGATTCAAATTTAAAATAAATAATAAGTTTACTTACACTCTTCACAAGAAAATAATAAAATTAACCATGCTATTATACTTTAAAACTAACCAGGGAAACATAATTCAGAAGTTTAAATATTTGTTTGGTCACAACAAATTGAAAAGGTAAACTATATATCGATAGCATACCAATAAAGTACTCTGAAGTAATTTGATTCCACGGAAAATTACCAAGCCAAGACATGATTTATTAGCAAACTTAAACCTTGAATAACGAGACTCACCTTGATCTCCTCAATATAATTATCACTAAAATCGGGTAAACTGGCGGCCGATATAGTGGAACAATATTTCCTATTTTGGAAATGGAGTCGTCTTAAGTGAGCCATCAATTCACTCGAATAGTCTTTCCCTCAAAAAGCAACAATTTGTGCGAATTTCTCGAATCCAATACTTTTACAAACTTTTGTTAACTGTTTCTCAGCAAAAGAAGTGTTGCAATCGATTTATTATTGATTGGAATGAGAAGACTCTTCTCTGACTGAAGAATATTCTCAACTTTGACTTTAACTCAGTTTCTATTCAGCGCTTAACTAACGGATAGAATATAATTCACAGAAGAACTGAGAGAAGAGCAACAAGTATTTAATAAATTCCAAGATACAGGGTGTTCAAAAAGTGCACATCATACTTATTCTGTGTCAAAGAATGCCCTTTCCAAATAAATATAAAACTATTGATCAAAATGATCTTCTCTACGATCAAGCAAGTAAACAAAACAATTTAGTTAATTATTCTGAACTCTATAAT